>VZTI01005479.1:824308-844665 GCA_013397865.1 Struthidea cinerea
TTTTTACTTTAGCTTCTCTGTAAGGTAGAGTAGAGCAATGCTTTACTGTGGATACTTATAATAATGTTCACATTAAGCTTTTGGTAGCTAACACATAAAACCTGAGCTAAACAACTGAAAGCTGTTTTATTTGTCAACTGAGAAATAGGCAATGGACTGTGCTTACATAATTTGTCAGTAGATGCCACTAGCTGCTGACAAAAGGATGGCAAGCTGGAGAAAACACAGCTACCATTTAAGGTACTGGCACAAACAGATTTTAGAATACTTGTACAACTCTGTTTCTTCTTCCAAAGATCAAATTCTGTTATAGCCCCCCATCTCAGCTGCTTTATATCCCAAATGTACAATGTCCATCTCATTTACTCTTTACTTAACTACATCATATGAGAGACTCAAACTGTCTTTTTTCTAACCTTATTTCTTATACCAGGCCTTTTCAGCACTAACTTCTTTTTTGTTTTGTTAAACTTAACTTTTTACCCTCACTTCTGGCTCTGAGAGTTTCCTAGTACAACCAGCTGCAGTTCATGCACCTCTATCAGGAGATCCAACCCACGATAATATCAAGATGTCAGTCTCTTTCCATCATCTACTAACTCCTCATCGTGTTGTGCATTGCTTTCCAAAACTTCATTTTCAAAACTTCAAGGTTCCATGCTCTTTAGTTTTCATGATATCAACTTGACACGATTTCAACCCCAACGTATTTTTCTTTTTCTTTAGTTTAACTCCTATTAGTATAGTTAGGACACAAACACATTCCTTGTCTACTGAGAAAGTTATGCTCACTTTACACTGGTAGGCTTCTAACATTTGTTTAAAAGCCACAGCTGGGGATAAATCACACAGGTACATAAGCAGACAAGAAGTCACATCTTAACATACAGCAAGGCCCTACTACAAACCAGCGAGCTGTTTAAAGGCTATCAAGTAAGAAATTGACTCTAATTTTAAGATGTGCAAAACATGCATTTTTCATTAGCTTCCTTTCATCAAAATCCTAATTTTTTAAAAAGTGTAAGCAACTAAAAGAGGCAGCATTTTCACAGTAAAAACATGCTTGAGCACCTGCCAGGGTATAATCCTATGAACACAACCTACTTGTAAATTGCACAAAACAGGGAGAAAAAAGGAAGGAGCTGCCAATAAAGGGATTAAAACAGTTTTCAGAAATGAAAAAAATCATACATTGGAAGTACTGAAAATTTCATTCTTGTTGAAGGCAAAAAATCCAAACCCATATAAAATTCAGGCAGTTAAACTAAAAAGAAAATGGTGATGGAATTTACATATACATTATCATCTGAGGAATGAATGACACTGATTATATAGAGTTTCTTTTATGAAGAGAATTATTAGCAAGTGTCAAACTGCAGGAAGCAGCTAAGTGACGCTGCAGACTGTGCTAGATCTGAGCATGTTTTATTATTCACCAGTTCATAAATAGCAAGCATTGCAATGAAACAACTGACCCCAAATTCCACAACTGGCAGCTGCTAGCTGGTATGTTGATGATGGATCTCAGCCATACAGGAAGGACTGGACACAAAAAAAAAAAAAAAAAAAAATTAATCAGTATAGATAGACCAGAGTGGCCCAAATGCTTTAATAGTGAATGCTCCATAGGGTCATCAAGAAAAGAGAGAACAGAGCACAGAGAAAGGAAAAGAAAAAAAACCTACTGAACTGAAGTAAGAGCAAACTAACAGAAAAGGAGACATTTGTAAAGAGAACACAGAATGAAACAACATGAGAAAAAGCATGCACCACCTGCACCTTTCCATGTTAATATCAAATTAGCAAGTATGGTTTCAGTGGAGTTTAAAATAGCTATTTTAGAGGCAACAGACCTAGCTGCAGCTGGTGACAAATCTCTTGGCAATCATATAACTAGAAACTTAGATTCACATTTCTTCAACTAACATATCTTTAAACAAAAGGCTTAGTCTCTTTCAATTTCACTTACCTACACAGAAAATATGCTGTAATATTTTTTATTGTTTCAGATGGAATATCACACAATAACATGCAGTACTAGTATAAAATACCTAAACTTTACTCCAAATGATTACACCAGAACTCTTATGAAAGACAATTTACGTAAATCTAGTTGCACGCGTATCTACACAAACATTTATAAGCACACATTTATGTGTATTACACACACAGAACACAAATCTTCCCTTATTACTCTTAACTGCAGAGAAAAACAATGTGCTATGTTCAGATAAATTTACAGAACACTCACAACCCCAAGGCCATCATGCACCATGATGATCTGAATGCAAATATCCATAAACTGTACCACAAATGACACTTTATTATCTGGTACTCTTGATGCCAGCCAAAAGTATTGTTTGACTATGGGAAAAGCAATAACTGTGACAGACTAGAACCATGCCTACCCGTCAAAGGGGACACTGCAGCTCAAAAAGGTAGATAAGGAAAAAAAAAAAAAAGGCTAAAAGTATGAAACAAAACAAACCCTACCCACCCACTCCCCTCCATATGCCAGAACCTTTTACACTTTGCTCACTCTCTGTAGACTGCAACTGTGTGCTCAGTTCCTCACAGATCTCCCTCATATACACACAAAATATACAAATATTTACCAGGCCAGTGCCTCAGAACTCAAAGATAACCACTCAGCAAACCCAAAACTTAACTCACAGATACTTCTCCTGGGCCTGAAAGCAAGGATCACAAATTTCAATCCTCCTTCAAGCTTCCACTGTTACTATAGACCACGTAACTTTTACTACCAGACACTATTTCACATATACCCTCTGGAAGCATCCAAACATTCATCTCCATATTAGGTGATGATATAGGATCTGAAACATCCAGTGGAGATGAGAAATTCTCTCCCTTCCTAAAAACAAAGTGTCACCTGGCAGCCTTTGATAATGAATGTTAACCTTATGCATTTGTATAGATGTGAATATATGAAGTCAATTCCATGTGCTCATCAACAGAACATTCTATTAATTGCCAAAAGAATTCAGCCTAAAGTAAATAATATTCAAGGTCATTAGCAAACACATGATCATGGGAGGGTATTACTATTTTTGATTCAAACCTGATCTTAAATACCAAATTAGGATCTCAAAATTATTTACAGATCGAAGTTGGAGAATGTTGTCTTCCAATTTTCATTTAGCACTATTAAAAACTTTATACTAAAAATAGCATTTTGTTGATGCAACTCAATGGTTACTCCTGGGTCTACTGATGGTAGAACAGAGAGAATGATCTGGTGTGAGCTGCATTTGAAAGCTGTAAGAAGTCTACAACTATCAAAAACATCAGGATACTGGCTGTAGCATCCTACTCTCACCACCTGATTTACAGCTCCTAGCATAAAACACAGGAATTGCACTGGGAATACACAATGCAGGAGAGGCAATTCAGAGATTACCTTCAAGGTACAGTCATTACTTCAGGCACCTGCTTTCTCTTACACGGCCACTACTTGGCAGTTTTCAAGCAGGAGATATATTTGTTGCGGTATTTTAAGAAGACTACAGCCACCCGGCAGTCGCCTTCTGCAGCTGGGGAGCAGGTGGTAATGACACGGCCACTTGCCTAACACATAGCAGTGTGCTGACAACATTTGCCTTTTTCAATCACTGCTGAGAGCTCAGCCACACTGACAGACACAATATAAGCTGATCATATTCATTATCTGGGAAACACATTCAAACTCCAAGTGGGTATGTGAAAAGGTAACATGAAAATTTAAAAGGGAGAGTTGTATTTCAGAACTACTAATTACTAGTAAATGAAGCTAAATAAATAAAACTTAAAACCCAAAGACTATTTACCATCAAGCTGTAACAAATAAAATTATCAGAATTCAGTAAGCCTTTGGAAGGGTTTAACTATCTATCTGTGAATCTACTCAAGATCTGAACAAAGCAGGGTTTCAATTCTAGGTAACAAGACTTCTGAGAAAAAAGGAAATGAGCAAGAAATACAGGGCACTTTAGTCCAAGACAACGCTTAGGTTACAGCCCCCTCTGCTGGAAATATCTAGTACATAGCATTACACAACAGTCTGGAAAAAATGCTAAGAAAAGTAAAATTAATTAAAAATACGTGGAAAAGAGAGCTTATAACATGGCTTTTATTCACTCATGTTTAGTCTTTCACTTGTAGCTGAGTAAGCACCTTTCACAGAAAAGGCAGTGCTATAATATCAAGTATAAATACTGACAACTTTACACCTCTCTCATCAGGCCAATCAGTTTTGACATTATTTCACGTATGGTGTGAACATCCTTATTAATTTAGGCAAGAGGGCCTTAAACTGGGAACCAAAAAAATCCAACAACTTGCACCAGGTGACATCAAAAATATTTAAATGGCCTTTCTAAATCAGAACTGCACAGAAAAACACCCAGAGGTGACTGACTGGGATAGTTTCTCATTCTCCATGTTTTAAAATCTCAACTCTTCACAACATGAGGCACTTAATTTTAAGGCTGAAGTAATGAATACAATGTCAAGACCCAGAGAAAGAAACAAGGATTTGTAACCACCATTTCAAAGTTCCGAATTAGGTTCACCGTTTTCTCTCAAAATGTTTCTTATTTGCAGTTTACTCTGTAGCTGTCTTAAAATAACTAGACATGTTTTGACTTCTTAGTTTCCCCAAAAAGTTCCAAAATAAGTAACATGTTTGTCCCTCTGTAACAAGACTTCAAGTGAAAAATCTGAGTTTCTCTCCAACACTTCCCATTTCCTTATTTATCAATTCATTAATAAAAGACTTTTTAATCCATTCCCCTCTTGTCTTACTGTCACTGCTTCAAGAAGGATGACAGCAATACTGCCATGCTTGCTTTAACTATCTTAGTTTGATACTCACAGCTGCAGGCATGGCTATGGGACTCTGGACGTAGGGCTGGTGATGTAGTGTTTGAACTCCATGATCAGAATACAGCTGATATTAAAAAAAAAAAATACAAAAAATTAGCACAAAAGCTTGTTTCACAATGTTAAGTTTTTAAGCCTTTCATTTGAATTTAGATTCCTTAAAGCTTCAAACTGCGGGCTATGTTTATATGAACTACTGACTTTTTAAAAACCACAATTTCAATATTTAAATCTATGTTTTCCCCACTGATCAGTGAAGTTCAGTAAACTTAGTTTATCTTAACCAGTGTCACAAATCACTTTTCTCAAAGTAGCAGCTAGAGAAGTAGAAGCTTCTCTATTACAAATCCATTTCATTCAGCTCTAATTGGAAACAGTGTTTAAATGTGTAGATTAACACATTGAAATGTAATTCCCAGCACTATCAGACAAATCAAACATTTACATACAAGTAATACAGACTGTTATTGAAATTTTACATCATTCTTTCAAAATTTGACACACTGCTTCCTTTAACATGAACAAATTGCCTACCTGTAAACCAAGAGTCCATTAAATATTCCTTAAATAACTTCATCTATTTTCTTAGTGCTCACAAGTTTCAGATCTCTGCACAAGTTAATGTCTAATTCATGAAATACTGAAGGTAAAATAATACTGTTAATAAGATTGTGACTATAAAATAAATATCAAGATCTATGCACTTTCAAAAAGGAAGAAAAAACCCCATAACCCAAGCCTTGTATTATTCAGTATCTTTGTAGGGAAATTCAATTACTTCAGTATTTCGGAATTTTCCACTTGAGATGTCTCAAATACCAGTTTTGGAACTTCTCTTGTAGCAATAAAATACCCATTTACTTTTGGAACAATACTTGATTACTAGTATTAATAACTAGACGTCCTAATTTAACATCTATTTTGGCCTCCCTGTTCATGAGGAATGAATATTTGAGAAGTACCAATTAATACCAAACTGAAATTGTATTGTGATTAAGTTTTACTGTAGCCATTTACTGTCATTTTAATATCCAATTATGAAGAGATTGACTGATTAAATATTTCTTGTTTAGGTTTTTTTGCTTCTGTATCAGTAGCATTTCTAATGCTTTAGAGATTTTTAAAGTACAATAAAGCACTCTTAATTAATTCAGATCATCAGAATATTTAGAAACAAGCTTCTACTCATTGAAGAATTACTTCAGGAAACTACAGTGGTTCAGGGATACTAAACCAAACATGCCAAAGAATGAACTCCCATTTTACTTAAACATTACTTGCAAACAAAACCAATTGACAAGTCATTATATGGCTGTCTGTAATCCATGTGTGACTCTCTAAAATATTTCAGAATCAAAGCATTCTCCTAGACAGGAAGACAAATTCCAACTTGAGGGCACCTCAAATTATTTAACAGCAGCATAAGTACTGGAACAGTTGACCTAACTGCTCTAACAGCCAGTGCTTAAAATAAAAGATTATATTTTTCACTTGTAAATAAGCACTTCAATTCTCAGCACACTTTTTCACATTTTTAAAAATACCTCAGGAACTGCAGCTTCCATTAGGAGAGGTGGAGATATACATCCACCTTCCTGGTTAATTCCTATTGGCTGATAGAAGACTTCAGATGGTTGCAGATACAGGAGTGGAGGTGAAGAGGTAGGAGACTGAAATAAAACACATTATTTTAATGAACTTTATGATTTAATCAGGATGAAAAGAAAAGCTTATCTTACAGTCTTCTTTGCTACATATAAACAAAAGAAAGTTTTAAAAGAAAGTGTCAAAAATAATCTTTGGTAACCTAAAGAAACTAAGTGAGAGGGAAGTGGATAGAAAGGTCAAGTAGGAGAAAAAAAAATGTCCTTTAATTTTATGTAGTTTTCAGATTTATTTACATTTTGGAGAGCATTGTGAAACCCTAAAACTTGTAAAATTCACATTTAATCTCAAGATCACAGAAACATACTTCAGTTAAATTTTCCATTCCAACACTAGCAAAACAAGTTTTTTTGTTTTAAAATAATTTCAGTATCTCTGTAATTCAGCACCCTGATTTCAAAGCAGCAGATTGATCTATTAGAGTGGAACAGACCATAACTGGATAAGGCTGGCTGCTACTGAAGTAATGAGGCTGCATTGTAACAGTTCAAGCATAAGGAACTTGGTCCTCCTTTCAGGTTCAAACTCTTCAAGTTCCTCAAGTGTCAAGATTTCCATACTAAGCTGCTCTTTTATGCAACAGATAAGCTCTCCCCCCAAAAACGACTAAGTTAACAATTTCTCCTTCCTATTTCAAGGGTCTGGGTCTAATTTCACCCTGTGTGTGTCCACACGCTTCTGCTAACAATACTCCTATGAAACATCACAGTTAATATCAGTTAATTGGCAAGTTAACACCCATTTCTTTAATCAGGCAAAATTTAGCAGGTTTTACCTGCTTCTAAAGAATTTATTAGGTAATTTGACACAAATATTTTGCTAAATGGAAGGGGAGGGGAAGATGTTTTTTTAAGTCAGATTTATATTTAATGTTTCAACAGACACTATTTTATGCCTTTTGTTGTAGCAGTAAATGTTGTAAATACATTGCTAAAATACAGCAATTAATACTCATTTCAACCAAGCTGTGAATAGTGGGAAATATCACTCTCAGGTAAGCACAGCATACCTTTCAACTAGGTGAAAAGTAATGGTAAAATGCTGCAATTATGAACTGTATTTACCTGTGCAACAGACCACTGCCACTGACTTGAAAGACACTGTGTTGGTGCCTAAAAATCAAACAAGATGTCACTAACATGATGAAGAACAAATGAATACACATAGAACACTATTATTCTCAAATCTGTAATTAATTCTCAACTAAAAAGAGGAAATACGATTTTCATTAAGCCCCAAATTATTCAGGAACATGGTTTTGTCTATTTCGACTCAGTCTCCAACTTGGCCATTTCATAAACTTCAAAAATACTTAAGCCAGATTCTCAACAGAGGTGCTCAGAGTACAAGATTCAATGGACCCAAGCTAGAACACTAAAAATCATTGTAGCTTTAAGGGAAAAGTCTTTTACAATGAGAAGCATCAAGTATAGGAAGAGGCTATCCAGAAATGCGTGGAATCTATCATTGGAGCTACTTAAAACCCAACTGGACAAGTACCCAAGAAACCTGATCTAACCAGCCCTACTTTGAGCAGGAGTGTGGCTTAGATGATTAAAGGATGCTACCAAGCCAGATGTCTTGCAACATGAAAGAAAACATAACTTATTATACTGTCATGTAGCTACATAAGCAAAACAGACTTTTTTCACTAGAATATAGTTATCAATGAAGTTAAAATACGTTTCACACTACTATAGGAACAGTCTTTTTATTTCCTAAGAACAAGCAGACCTGGGACAGTGCTGCAAGTAGTACTGCATGGCTGGAGGATTAGGTCTGAAAATCATTTTCAAACAGATACCTGATAATGGTACATAGGAGACTGATAAACAGGTGGAGCAACCATCACAGGTGAACTGGAAACAGAGCGAGACTTCAAAAGAAAAGAAGTTACAAATCTTAATGCAGCAATTCCATAAATTGTCACTCCTATTACACACAGCTCTGGAGCACTATAATGCTGAACCACCTCCACTCCCTTTTGAAAATGATTCACTGAGTTTTAACCTACACTTAAGCTTCTTCAAACCCAGTGTTTCTAAGGGCCTATGTTAGATCAAACCAAAATCTCTGGCATATTCACTTACAGCTTTTCAGAAAGCACTAGGCCATCACTGTCTAGAGATAGTAAAACTTACTCCTGGCCCAAGGCCCAGACTGATTATGAACTGTGCTGTTCAATAGGTCACACCAAAGCAGAAGTCCCCTGCAGAAGCAAAATAAACTGAAGTGGTATTTAAAAAAAACAACCCACAAAATAAACAGTCTAATATAAGGAAGCCATTTAAACATCTAGTATGAGGCATAGCTGAAGAAACTGGAAGCAGGAGGGACTTGAAAACACTGCAGTTATCCTGCTCCACAGAATATATACCAAAATAAATTACTTACTGGCCATGGCTGCTGAACAGGAGAGACTCCAGATGTATGAAAATAAGCCACTCCATCATGGTAAACATATGGATATCCACTCGAAGTGGTTAAGTACATTGTACCAGCTTCTGGTGACACAGCAGTAGTTGCATACATTGTACCAGCTTGGGGCATTACAGCAGAACCTGGAATAAATACCTTAAAACTTATTTACAAATAACTTTTTTTAGGTATGTACATCATGAAAAAAGGAGAAGATAATTTCTGATCTTTAGAGAAAGAAAACATTCAAAGGAAAAAACATGCAACAGTGTGTCAATTCCCTCTCAAACACTATCATGAAAGCAGAAGGCCACAGGATGCTAGATGGGAAGGGCTGTAGAAGATGACATCCATATAAATTACTGCACACAACACAATATGGGGAGACTTCTCTAGAGAAAAAAAAAAAGGGGAAAATTAATTCTGTAACTGAAACTGAATTCACAAAATAGTAAAATAGTGATATTGTTAAATTGTGTTCTTCCTGATTTTTTCTGTGCTAAGTAAGTTTTAGTTTTTCATCTTGCCTTGAAAGGTAAGAGCCACCACAAAGTTCCATTTTATGAACAGACAGAACACTGCAGAGATCACCAGAATACTCAGTGGAAGACCAAGAAGGATCCTTGAATCCACAGGGATTCAAGAGCTTTTATTGATAGTAATAATTTGACTAATTCCTAGAAAAGCCTTAAGACACTTGGATACAATACAGCTGAAATATTATCCATAGGTTAAGATGTTTGTTAGGATAATGTTAAGCACATCTCAGAAAAACTAAAGGCTGTTGTAGCTCCAGTAAGCAATCTAGAATAGCACTTACTGGGATCTCAAAAGAGGTGATCAACACGATCCCATGGCCAACAATCCCATCCACTTTACTAATTACCAAGTACATTGCACAAACTTTCCACCAGAGTTGAACAAGTCTCTGGGAAAGAAAAATGAAATCTTCTCCATCAAACACAGAAAACTCACTGTAATGACAAAATACATTTTGATGCTGGGGAAAAACAAACCAAGTGGCCCTTCCAGAAAGTTCAAAGCTCTTACCACAAGTGGTCCTATGATGACAGAAGACCTAAAAATCATTTTGCTTAATCATAAGAAAGACAAGCACTATACATGTAGGCTACAGAGGACAGCAGTATATTGTCTAGCTCTTTATTCTGCTAAATGGAACCACAGCTCTACAGTGATACTGCAAATCTAGATGTTCTGGCTTCATGAACCGCAGATGAGCTTCAGTAGGGCAAAGCATCCTGGTGACTGAGGTTAGATACACTGAACATGAGAGCAGACATACTGAAACCAGGCCCTAGGATGTCTCTGGACACCAATAGCATTTTGTATCACAGATCTATCCTAGGCATGACAGACAACAGGTAGTTGAACAGGCCCACAGTTGTCAAAAGAACGCAGCAGCTTTCTTCAAAAAGCTTTTTTTAAGGTTTATGGTTTACCCCTCTGTTGCCTCATGTCTCAGCTAAAACACAGAGATACGCCCCTTTTCTATCGATATACACATTCATCACAAGAGTCAGAGGAAGGAAGCCCCACAAGTCAGGCAACACAACTGAGAAAGTACAAGTCAAAGATGGAAAGTGAAACAAAGCACAGAAAGAAAATGGCATGCAATCTCGTGATGATGACTGAGCAAAGATCATACTGAGTAATTTCTAGAGCAAAGAAACTACACAGTTGGAGCAAGTATTCCATTTTCCCCTGACAAATAATACCCATGCACTTATACAAGTAAAAAAGGCATAGCTAGGCATAAGTGGGGGGAGGAGGAGGCCAACTTCCTGTCTTCGGCAAGTGTGTCTCAGCAACAGCTTGAGCATACACATTAACTATTTCTAACAGACAGCATGACAGAAGCTAAAGAAAGCTTCAGAATTAAACCAACATTCCTCTGTATTCTGGCCCCAGAATGAAGAGGAGCAAAAGGATGGGTTTTTCCTAACTCTTCCAAAAGGTACCATACAACAAATACTGAAGCAAAGTCCCAAAGTACACTTCACTGCCTGCTGCACTTAAAAAGGAAATCTATTTCACGTCTCTGACACATAGCCCTTAGTGAGGACTAACTCACAGATCACATCTTAAAAGTCGGTGATTTATAGCCTATATTTTCACTATCCATTCCAGATCTTAGAACAAACAGCTCAAGAAGAGAGTGGGGACTGCAACCATCCATTCCTTACGGTTTCTATCAAGGAAAGAAAGATGCAACAATCCTGACGGATTTTGGTAACAAGTAAATCAATGAATAACAATGCAACTAACCAGCAGAGCCTGCCCTATCCTGTAGAACCTGGGAGGACACTCTAAATGTTTAGATTTAAGGTTCTGCGAGGCAACTTGAATTTCCATTCAGTTTGTTCCTAGATAGGTAACTCTCTCCAATACAGTAAAAGAAACAACATATTGAGAGGTAAAATAACCAAGAGACCATAAATCTATTTATTTCAACATTTCCACTGGCATGCATTTATTTCCACTGCAAACCATTCTGAGCATCTTCCACACGCAGCATTAGTGCAGTGCCAGACCAGGTATATCTTGGTTAAAAACTTATATTCATATTGACAATACACAAACACAAGTAAAAATACATACGAGCATTAGGACTCCGCACTTGTTTTCTTACTGCTGGGCCAATATTCAATTTCTTATCCTTATAGTTGAGTATTTTAGCCTAGAATTAAAGAAAGAAGATATTATTTTCTACACAGATCTAGGCATCCGAGAAGTGAAAAATCACAAGTAGACAAGGTTCTTTGTAGGTTAGATACATTGCGCATGAGAGCAGTTATGCTGAAATCAGACCCCAGGATATGTGTCTGGAACCTGGCAAAACTCCTCAAGTTCTGTTTTTAATGCTAACACATATTTAGAAGACTGCAACATAAAAGGAAATTCTGGAGACATTACTCATAATAGAAGAGTAGGACAGAAAAAAAAAAAAAACAAAACAGAGGATTATCAGAGTTTCATATAAAAAAAAATTCAAGAGTTTGAAACAAAAAACCCATTAGTTTCATACATAAATTGAAGCCTAGAAACTCATTTTAAGATGGAGAAAGACCTAGATGCTACATGATATTAAGATGAATACAAAATAGTAGAAATACGCCGAGATGAAAAAGGTGATAGAATTGTAGGACATCTAAATTAAAGGACTTGCAGCAGGCAAAGTAAGCCATCAGTAAGACTTCACATGGAGCAGCCTTTCAGTTGCAAAAGGAACAAAAATCCTAAGTCATATTCAAAATGGTACTCAGTACCATTGGTATTTAGTTTACAGAAATAAAGCAATTAAAAAAAAAAGCCACGGCAAGAAAGCCAGCTGACTCAAGAAGATACTGCTTATATACTTTTTTAGCTCCACTAACTTCAAACAAAGGTTTGGAATTTCCAACATTTTAACCAGCCTTCTAACTGTGAGAAGGCAATTTGCATGTCTCAGATGCCACCTTCTCAGGTTTTTTTCCCTGCACCTTGATACCCTCACATGAATAACTAAATCCTGACTGACAGACGTCTCCAATACCTTCCAACCAAAATACAAGAGCATGCATTTCACAAAAAAAAAAAAAACGAACTGAAGAGCTGACCACATCTCAAGGGAAGCTCTACAAGGAGCATCAAGACAGTAACATAGCTAAGAGAAACAAAAATTACATGACTTGAGCTTCATCACTGAAGACTTCAAGGGAACCTAATTGTTACTAAAAAGAGTTACATCAGGTCTGACAAACATGTCAGAAAAGACAGCTTCCTAATTTCCACACAAAGATCTTGACAGCAGTGGAACGTGAAGAGTAAAGTTTTTATAACTCTACATGTACTGTAGACCACATATAGACTAAGAAAATAAAGACCAATGCCGAAGTCAAAAACAGTACTAGGAACTAGAACTTCCTTTCTTAGTTCCAGAATATCTCAGTATAAATCTTATCTTAGATCTCTTTAAACCATTTTATTAACTATCAGACCAAACTTATCTTCAAATGCAACTTGGCAAACAGAGGATCAGACTACTCAGGCCTAGTATGAAATGAATTATTTCATTTAAGAGACAAACACAATGGGGACTGTCACTTACATCTTGTAAAATCTTCTGTGCCTCTTCTTGGGTTTCAAATGTAACAAAGCCATACCTAAACAAAAATGACAGAAGCTAAGCCTCTCAGGTTTGTATTTACAAAGAGCTTATTGTTACTTCATGTACAGTACAAGTGACATTACAAGGTAAACTAATGGGTAAAAAAACACCCATACAAGTAAAGATTGAATTAACAACTGGATTCTTAGCATCTTCCTTATTACATTTAAGTATGTGGCAATATATCACCATGAATGATCAGCTCTTCTCGTTACTCAGCCTATGTCTTAAATTCCTTCATTGCTATTAATCAAAGATTTTGATTTAAACCTTTCACTTCTTGTGGTGACCAAAGATGAGACTCTTGCGATTTTTTTTTTGAAGTTAATATTATACTGTAATTCATAGTACAGCTTCCACCTACTTCAGCAACAACTGTGAACACTCGACACTTCCACAAGCACAATCCACTGTTTTAAACAGAGTTCTCAGAAAAAGCAGTGATGCAGAGATAGCCACTATCTATGAATTTTCCTGTAATTCTTAACATGATTTACATTAAAAAGAGTTCTGTGGAGATCAAGGATGAAGCAATTCTCATACTTTGTGACACAGTATGTCTTTTACCACTCCTCTTCTAACTGATGCAATAAATCAAACAGGCTTTCTACACAGAACTCCTGGTTTTCCAAACCCCCTCAATTCATTCCCAGAGTAATCTTGGTGGCACTGACAGTGCAAAGGAAGTATCCGAATGTATACAATACATACACAAGAAAACCCAAAAACCCTCCCTCACCCCCCCATTAAATCTGACTTCCTAAATTTCATATCTTTTTGAAAACTTTTAGTGTTTCTGTACATGATTTGTTAGGGTCATAGCTCATTTCTGAGGGTCAGATTACAGAAAGTATGAGCCTCTGCCACTCCTGCTAGCAGATCAGATTTTGCAATACAAGGTATCATTCTCTGTGAGCATTTGTATGCTAATTTAAATATAGAGGTTCAGTAAATCTCTGACCAGCTGTACTTTCAAATTTGTGGGCTTTCCCTGTATTGGGTTCTCTAAAAAAACCTGGAAATATTTGTCTTCAAAGAAGACAAAGTATTTTTTTGCTTGGGACCTTACCTACACAAACTTTTCATTCTGTGGACTGTCTGGACAATAAACTAATAGACATAATCATGAACTCATAAGTTTTTTAAATCACTTGTCAAGGAGAAGCAATGAAGCCTGTGCTTAGATTTCAACAGAAATCCTAACAGCATGGAAAGTAATTATTTTTCAACATATCTGCTGTGAAGCATATGTTGGCAATCACAACTGCATAATTATTATGGGTTATATGGACACACACTGCAATTCTCAGGTACTTGGAATTTAGTAAAAGAGCAAGAGGCTTGGTGACAGATCTGGGACCAAAGTCCCTGATGTCATGCAAGTGCACGCTGTGCTAAGAACTGCAGCTCGGCATGTAACTTGCTGATACATGCTAAGCTCTGACAGCATTAAAACAGTCCTTAATGCTCAGGAGAGAACTTTAGAGGTGCAAACTCTCATGCGCATTCCTTTTTGCTTCAGCCCTCTTTCCCTCCTTCTCTGGCAGTGACCTTCCTCATCTTATTTACATCACCATCCTTTGGGTTACAGCAGTAATTTTACTATGCAATCTTAATCTTTCTCCATATTTGCTCTCCGGCATTTCTCCTACTGGTGACTTCCAGTCTCAGTCCCCCTTTTCTGTAATCATGATTTAGTGTCAGATTTGTCCCCTATGCTGCTGTTCCAAAAAATCTCCATGCAAAAATCTGTTACTGCCATGCATTCCAGCACAATCAGGTGTATCTCAGCTCCTCCTCCACTTTAGGCTCCTTTCCATACTGTAATAAACATATTAAATAACTAAATAACCTTGCTAGGATAATCTATTTAAGTAATAGTCATTAACAAAACCTGAAAAACTGGAAACTATTGATTTTGTCCTAGTTGCACACAGGACTTATAACAACATGAATAACAGTTTTAGTTATGCAAATTGGAGACATGTATATAGAGATATTAAAGAGCAAAAACAGATTTTTGCATACATGGAATAACTGAAACATCAATGATAAAATATTACAAGCTATGAAAATCAATCAAATTTACTATAGTCAGCTTTCTGTTATTTTTGATTTCCACAATACACTTATTCTACTATACCAACCCCTTTGACACTCCAGCTCTGTCATTTATTATCTTCACTTCTGTCACACTGCCGTACTGAGCAAAAAACTTCTTCAGGTCATTTTCACTAGTCTAGTACAGTAAATGAAGGGGGGGGGAAGGAAAAAGTTGGTTTGCATAGTTAGTCAATTAATTCAATTAATTAGTTCAATATTTACCGTAAGACTATTAATGGACATACTTTTTGCTACATGGACATACTAATTGCTACAAACTAATTATAACCCTGTATATGAAGACAGAAGAATGAGCAAGTATGAGCCTCAGGGCCCATTTAACTACTGCATTAATTATTCAGCAATAAATCTAGAAAGCCATTAAAACTTCTCATTAGTACATTTATGTAACAACTGTCCTTTTACAGTCAAGATCACCGAAGCAGGTGTACTAGATCTGAATTCTAGTTTCTGTTAATTACATGCTAGAGCAGTTTACACTATGAAAAATCACTGCCATACTTTCAATGACAACACAGCAGAGGATATAGGTTTTCATAAAAGATATACATAGGCCACATAAATTTAAAAAAACCCTAAACCACAGTGATTCAGTGGTCAAATCCATTGAATACACCATGAAACCTCTTTCTGAAGTAGTTTTAACATAACAGTCTGCAAATATGTACAGGCACACTATAGGAACTCCCCACTATAAGTAAGAAAATGTTACTTCAATGGAGAGTGGTCTAAGTGAACTCAGAAGGAACTGCCCCCTTCCAAGCATGCAGGGAATAAATAAGTTTCTAATGTAAAGGCTCACCTAAGCTATGTGAAGACCCCTCTGCCTTCTATGAATCTTTTTTTACAACATAAGCATGTATCACATATAGTGCCCTAAGTACCGCATTTGAGATTTAAATTTTGTTCTACATAGCCCTCAAATAATGCTACACCTAACACTGGAAGAAGTATGGTTATATGCATGCATCATTCCTCTATACTTCTCCTCAATTTAGAGCATACCACAAGTACTGTTTTACTTCTAAGTGAATGACTTTGATTGTTTGTATACAATTCAGTGAATCCTGTCCGGTACATCAAAGGTTTATTGACTCATCCAAGTTTGAAATCGATCAGTGCTCAAAGTATCATCCAAGGACATGAGGATGCTACATCAGACTATGAATTTGGAAAGACAAAGGTTTATGTGCAGAGCAGTGCATTGATGGGGAATAAGAAGGAAATACTGTTCTAAGTTGCACAATGAAATCTGCAAGTATCTGTACAAACATGGTATTTAGAAACTTATGACAAGCACGTTTAGGACTTGCCTTTTCCTGCTTATGATAAGACAAAGGCACTTGTTAGATTCTTTCAGGAAGGTAAAGGCTTAGCATTAGCCTATGTCAATGACACACGGCCTGCACTGCTAAAGAAAGCTCTTCAGACCAAGATGAAAATGTACCCAACTGTAACTCCCTTGCTGAAATGTTTCTCTGAGTTTGAGACACCAGATGTTTCCTCTTACTAACAGGAATCACTGCCGTGGTGATGCACAAAATGGCAAAATCATAAAAGAGTTTGCTAGAAAGCAAGTAAGTTTTTGTTAAGTATCTCCCTTTTCCACAAAAATAAAGTCAATAGCTTTTGCATCGCCCCAGCTGACTTAAGATCTTCGGTGTAAAAAACCCCCAAAAACAAACAACGAAAAAAACCGAAACAAAAACCCCAATACTTTTTGCCATGAGATTCCTGATAGAAAGCAATTCAAGACTGATATATAAATACCATGAGAATTAGATCAGAAATTTAAGACTGTATTTGATATAAAGAGTTATACCAAGTGGAAGAGCAACTAAAACAGCTATAGAGGTTTCACATCCCTTCTATTTCCTCTCCCCTCTGCAAAAAAAATTCGATCTTCTTTATGATTGCAAACATGCTTAAACTGCTGTTGAAAATACAATTTCATAATAAATTTTGAACTATCAGCAAATGAACCAAGTCAAGGCCCCTCAAAACGAACAATAAGTATGATAATTAATAAAAATATTGATGTTAGACAGCAAAGTATTTTAACCTTTGAAACTGCAATGAAGACAGAACAGAGAGAGGTCTTTTTATAGCTCCAGTAATTTGCTTACTATTGGTGCAAAAAAGCTACTGCGCCACTTTAATAAAGCCCAAACGTACTGAAGGTCTTGTACATCTTAAAATATGAACACCTCTATTTGAATTATCTCAGCCAAATTAAGATAGAAGATTCTGGAATTTCTTGCATTTTTTATGCAAAATAGTCTGAGTGAACTGTCAATTCTTGTTCCTCTTCAAATGAGTCAGCACTCAGAAGGTCTCAGCCTGGGAGGATTAAGGCAAAGGAGATACTCTTGGTGGGAACAAAGCAACAGCTAAGCAGACCAAGCATGCTTTGCAAAAGTCAATGGCTTAATGAATTATCTAAAGCAGGAAGAAAGAAAAAACCTTAACCCTAAGCATGTCACAAATGTTAAAAGCAACTGAACAAAGTAAGAGTGGCTCAACGTTCACCGCTATTTGAGGATTTTAGGGAACACACAAAGGCACAAGCATTCTAAGAAGTAAGATCAATACCGCAAATTACCCAGAGAAGCTTTCATACTTCTTTTAAAAACAAACTCTTGCCTTTAAAAAAATTACTATGGTGAGGAATACACCCACTATAATTCTTTGTGTAAACCAGAAGTGTTAGAGGAACAAAAGCTACTGACTGTGCTCCAGGGGCCGTATGAAACATTGTGACAGTTCATTAAATTACACTTAGTGGTATACATAAACAAAACCTTCTACACACTTTTCTGCCATCAGCTCTGCTGATGAGAAAAGCTATCTTCTTTGAGAAAAGAAAACTCTGAAGAAGTGGTGTGTCAAAATCTTCTACCAGCTAAGAGTACAGAGTCAACTTTGTTGGGCAATTACACAAATCAAGGCTTAAAGCTTTATTCTCTACTGTAGATTAGGATGTTGTAGTGAAGAGGACTTACCAACTAAACAAATACACGACTGTGTCTCTCTTTTTCCCCCAGTTGATTTTTATACAGCTATAAATTATAATTTAGCAGCAAAAAGAAGGAAGAATACCTTAAAATCAATTCCTCCAACAAAGACACGATTTGGAGTAACTGTTCCAAACCTTGGAGAACCGATCAAATTATTTAACCTCACCGGTGACACAGTGTTGGGACATGAAGGTAGAGATTCTGTTTGCATCTGATCAGTGGCCTGCTGATTGAAAAAAAATACTTTCAAAATCTTACATGTTATTTGTCAGTCAGGGAAACAATTCTCAACAGACAGTACATACAGAATTTTTTGAAAGGCACAGTAGATGCTGAACAACTCAACATTAACCACGTATTTTGATTCAGAATGTAGCTCAGTGTTTAAACATAAGCTCAGTCTTAATCAATTCAGTAACTTAGTGAATACACTACGGTCTTAAGTCCAATGTTAAATGCTTTTCCAAATTGGACACCAATCTTGGTTCAATTTGCACAGCAACCTGCTATAAAAATCTCAGGTTACAAATTCTATTCCACAGAATATAGTATCTTTTAGAAGCCCTTATTTTAAGCCTATATCAAATGGACATTTTTAACTCAATCTGTGCTCTGACACACATCTACACAACTCTACTCTCTGCAACAGCCTCTGGTTCATTTTCCAAGTTTATGGCCAAGCACCCATAATTCCACCACATAAAATCAACAAGCTCCATACACCCGATGAGAACGGGTCTTGAAAACCGGTATTTTAATTCAACACTCTCGGCCAACAAACACAGCACACAGTGGTCTGAACAGAAATTCCCTCTGCAGAAGAGCAACCAGATTGCCCTTGCCCCAGTAAAGGAACATAGTACAGTGGGATTTTCATGGAAATCATTACTTAGTGAAGCCTGCCTGTTGTTTTAACTTCCAGCATGCTTACACCTGTGAACTGTAAAACAATTTTACTGGCAGCTCTTCTCAAAGCAAACTAACACTGCCTTAAAAAGTCAACCTTAACTGTGAGATGATAGCTGTAAAGCAGCCATATTGTATTGCCACTAACTTCTCCAATAGGATTATTTTATATTTCTTTATCTACCTAAGAATTACTCCTACTACTTTTAAGTAATGGGTTAATGCTATTATTTTGGATATCTTAAAGACAAAAAAATCCATCTTAGTTCACACAATTTTAGTTTTAAAGAAGACACAAGTCCTTTCCGAATTTACTAAAACGCACACTTTGGGCAGAGGGAAAGCCAAGGTTGTTAACGTGGTTCGTTCAGGAGAATCTAGTATGCATGTCTCCTACCGGGAATACTAACCTAGAGTACCGACTAACCTGAACAAACCCCACCTCTAGCGGGGAAGGAACAAACACAGTCACTACAGTCCCCAAGAGGACTGGTTTTTGCAGCAAACAGCTGCTGGGGGACAAAACAGGTTACATTCTGCATCTCTCACACCAAAGACAACACTCTTAACTGTACAATCATCTGGCAATTGTGTTCAGCATGAGAACTTCTGGATTCAACGTCAACAATTAACAGCTGACACCACAGCCAAAATTTATTCCTTACCTCAAAGAGCCCAAATTGCATTTTCTCCGTACACTTTTTAAGAGTTGATTTATTAAAATAAACCACAAATACAAAAGCCCCAATGGAAGAAATGAGGAATTAAACACACCACTTATAAACTCTCAATAGTAAATACAGTAAATCCCCGTGAGTTTTAAATGTTACACGTTAAAATTTGTATTGTGATAACCACCTCTATCACGAGTGTGGCAATAAGAAAACAGTATTTGAAAAAAAAAAGTGCCAACAGCACATCACTTGCCTAAATACTTGTTTCAACTGTTTTTTAAACTTCCTTTTTATCACTTTCCCCAAATAATATGGATATTCATCAATATTCTTATGGATTACTTAGTACATCTGGCAACTGCTCGTTAGCAGAATCACTATTTTCATTTTTACACTGAACACACCCACGGTCAGACAACCTAACTCCACGACGCACTGGTGATTAAGCGCACTGAACTCCCTGAACACCTCTATTTTCCACAATCCGTGCGCTATAAGGTCCGA
>VZTI01005479.1:844854-854971 GCA_013397865.1 Struthidea cinerea
GCTCCTCAGCTCCGCCTCGCGCCCGGCTGACGCGCACCGGCGGGGACGGGCCTGCAACGGGCGAGGGAGGCACAACCTGGCGGCGCCGTTTAGCAGAGGAGTCAGTGCGATGGAGCGGCCCTTCCTCGCCCCAGCGCCCCGCCGGGTGCCCTTCCCCGACACGCCTCAGCCCGCCTTCCCCGGAGAAATCACCCCTTTCACAAATTCCTCTCCCCGGGGGCCCCCAGTACTCTGACGGGATCCCTGCGACGGAGCGGACGGGGACGCTTCTGCCCCCACCGCTCCCCGGCACCTCCCCGCCTCAAGGCCCTGGGGCTGCCGGTCCACCCGCACCCCCCGGAGCGAGGAGCTCGCGGCCGCTACGGTGCCCGGAGCCGCGGCCGCTTGTGCCGATGCCCCAGCGGGTCTCGGGCGGCCCGGCTGCTCTACGCTCCCCTCCCCGCGGGTACCGGGGCACCGGCAGCCTCCACGCAGCAACAGCACCGGGATGGCAGCTCTGAGGAAGGCGCCTGTACCACCCTTCGGAACAGCACTTTGAAGCCCTGAGGCAGCCCAGGAACCTCCGTCTAGCAATTTCCCCAGCACCTCAGAAGGCAGGAGGTAAATCCCACCTGGGTTTTTATCCTCCCATCTAGGGCGTGAAACAGGGAGGAAAATAGGGTCATGCATTTCACCTGGCCTCTGTGGGAGAAATACAAAAATGCCCAGGGAGGCAGTTACCTGTGTCTGGCTTTACCAGGCCATACCTGATGGGCATCAAAACATAGTTTAGACTTTACAGCTGTCAACGTGATGTAGAAGTCCTTACTTCAACTCAAGGAGTCTTCCCAAGGTTTCCAAAAGACTCCCGAGTACACAGGCTGTGGGTCTGGGATGACCTTAGAGATACAATTTGGGGTCTGCTAGAGAGGGCTAGAAAATAACACCCACCTTCATGGCCACTCCCCAAAATACTCTTTTTTGTGCCCTTACTGAACTGGAGGAGAAGCATCAATAGTAATGCTTTTGTCAGGTGTACTTCTGTGGTCATTTACTGAACAGCACTACGACTTGCTCTCCTGTTCCATCATTTCATCCTGTCTGCAAATGCATTTTACCCTTTGAATATCTCTGCTGTTAAACAGGTCTGGAAAAAAGAGTGATTCAAATGCCAAACTCATAATCGATGCAGGTACGAAGGTACAGCCTGACAAAAATCCTTGATCTGATGACAAGAGCTGGTATGCAGACAAGTGTGTGCTGGGAGAACCACGTCAGTGGGAAAACTGTTTTTCAAAGTGATCAGACATGCACAGGCTAAGTCACTGCAGCTCACCTCTGAGACTCAGTGTCAGGATCACTACTATCATTAGTTACTCTCATGGTTTACTTTTTCTTGGTGCTTTAAAATAAAGACTTCAAGGAAGATTATCTTGACAATGTCTACAATATCTTTTTCGTTGAATTCAAATATTTGTATCTTGCTTAAGTTCGCTTTATGCAAATGACACCCATTCCACCTAAACGATACAGCCCTTTACATCATTTAACTCTCCCTGAGGCACGGCACAGACCTGTGGTCCTTTCGGGACCCTACACTGCTCCTTAATTTTTTGGTGTTGCTTCAACATCTGTCAGCTTCTGCAACATTACTCTTGTCACACAGATTAAAAAACCACAATCCTAGAAGAGTTTCTAATAATGCTGTGCCTGTAATATATAACAATATAATGCTTAACTCTTAGTATTGATTTTTTTTTTAAGCTGAGAAAACTGTATAAAAGTAAAGGCAATTTTAGCAGAGCTGATGGGATTTTTTAGAAGTACTTATTTTGTGAGATTACAGAACTCTGCAGAATTGCATTCATTGACTTTTATGAATATTTATCAGACAGCAACAAAGCTTATCCTAAGAACAGCACTACATTTTAATGATGTGAAAGGCAGAATAGCCCAAGCCTTTCATGTGCTTCCTATCTTGATTTGGGGAATTTAAAGTGAGAACAGCTGAAAGAATAAACAAACATTCAGAGACGTGAAAGTGTATTTTACATAGTTTTAATTGTTGTATCTTCTACATCATACCTCCTTCTTTAGTTAAAAAACCTAAATCTGGGACATTTACATTTAAAATAAGACAGTTGTGACAAAAATAGGACTTTTGCAAAAAAATGAGAAAGATTGAGCTGTTTTTTATTGTGATGATTAAAAACCTGAAAGTTCAACACACCTATAAATATAACAAGATTACAAGTAGAGCTGGTGAAAAATACTGCCATGCATACAGAATTTGATTATCACAGCAAAGGCTGCTGGGCTGCCCTGGTACTGTGTGGCTGCTTCATTAAGGGAATTGTATCCTGGCTGAGGGAGCCACTCTCAAAGGAAGTCAGGAGTGCAACTGTTTTTCCTGATTCCACATGTCAGCAATATACACGGCATGAAATAATCTCCCCTGATGTTCTCTCTCACAAATTAAAAGGCAGTGCTGGACAGTAAAAAGGCAGTAAAAGACAAGAGTCTGACTATGCTGGTTCCTGTAGGCTTTCGCCTTTTGTCCTTTTTTTAGCATCAGAGAAAGTCAGAGGTTAAGTGAGGAAAAATAAACTGAAAAAAGGAAGAGAGAAAAATAGGGAGAAAAAACGAATTGGGAGGAGAAAGGAGGAAAAAAATTCTCCAGGCAGAAAAAGACAAGTATGATTTTATGAGTAATACATGGGCCTTACAACAGATTGCTATTTCACTGATTCACTGACCTTGAAAAGACATGGTACCTTTTTTGCTTCTATTATTTTTATCTGTGGATAACAATGCTAGTTTTCCTACCAGCATGTTAAGATCCTTTCATGGAAATATAAGCATTAATATATCCTTGTCAGAAGGTGTACCTGATGAAAGATTACTTACTTCCTGGTCTAAATTTCATAAAAATGTCTCTTAGGATGTTACTGAAAGATTGACTTCTGTGTCTGCTGCACACACAGCTGTATTAACAGAAAAAATAAAAATCTGCAACTTATAAAGATGTACACAGTGATTTCTCTTACGAGCTTGTGAATGGATTCTCTGCCCCCTGAGCCCAAACTCAAAAACCCAAGACCTCTTAGGTATTCAAGGACTTGGAGGAGACCTCTCGAGGGAGTTAGCAGTGTTTAGAAGCACTGATGGTGGTCACCTAAGGAGTTCCACTGAGTAAAAAAGTTATGGTCAGTGCCATGTGAAAAATGCAGAAGGCAATGACTCATTTCTGGTAAGTTTTCCATTTATTCAAATGGGTGTATTTCTCTCATGACATTTCCATATTGCAGGCCCTTTTCCCACAACATTCCCTTTCTTGGGTTGGGCACATCTCTCTTCTCTATGAGCTGTGACTTCTCACTCCATCCCAGTTTCCACCATTCTCTCTAACTTTTGTCTCTACCTCCTACTTTGTTTCCGGTTGCCCTAACAACACTCCTGCTCACTTCCTCTTGTCTCTGCCCCCCTTATTTAAAAAAAATTTATTAGATACATACAAAAAACAAGAACTCAAAGCATTGATTTTTAAAATGGATTGCTAATCTTTCCCTACTTGACCTGGAATTTGAAGAGGTTTTTCCATATTAATGTTTCAGTTAGAATCCAGCTTAATGAGATCACTTATCTTGCCTGTGTGAGTGATTACAGGATTTTTATGCTTTGTTTCTCTCTTATTTTGCTCAATTTGCAATTCACTCTTTTTTTCCTGCATTTTGTAGAATACAGTCTCAGAGCATCTGTGAGCTCTGAAATGTTTTTTACCTTTTGCTTTCCATTCATATGAAGGGGATTTAAGTGTTTGGACAAATAAGTAATTTAAATTCGGACAAATAGGTAATTTAAATTCAATTTGTTTTATTTGTAGTGGCTCATAAGAAACAATCCAGCGTAAGTTTTGGCCGACACTATTGTAAATCCCTCGGGATTTACAAAACAGGAGACATCATTCTTTCTTAGTTTTTACCTATCCTCCCCCAAGCCACAAACCTTTGAAAAGTGCTATGGTTAAGTATGGCTCACTGAGGCTCACTGTGTATAACATCTGCTCATAAAACCATTTCTTGGCATCTTTGAACACCAGACTTGCAGAGTATATATGAGAAAAGCTCTGCCGCCTTTTGACAGCAGCATAGCCTGAAGAGTTAATACATCTGAATCTCCAAAGTCTTGCTACCGAGTCTGACTGTATTTAAGATTAGATGAAATGAGGGTAACTGGTTACAATTCAAGGATTCTTCCAAACCACAAAGTAAATAGGTGACTTTCTAATTTTGCCCCACACATTTTATTATTTATTAGTCTGTAAATCTCTGCGTTTGGGAGTAAAACACTCCTGGCCTTGTGTTTGCAGAATGCTTCAGTTTTGCTAATCCTGCTGTAGGGTACAGTGGGAGTTAGGATAGGATATAGATTTTAACAACCAGCTGATTTAACCCCACTCAGAAAAGACACAGATAAACAGTGGTTAACAATTCTTCAATTTATGCATGTTATACTCCCACAGTGGCAAATTTCAGGAAAATAAGCTTACTTAGATTAGTCATTAGGCTTTTTTTTCCACATCCTTCTAACCTGACATTAAGGAACATGAGATTTTGCAATAAAAGATTAAATATACTTCATCCCTGATGGACAATATTTTTAATCTTCTTAAAATCCTTCAATTCATACCAATTCAATTAATACCTGAGGAATTTAAATTATTTTGAGGATTACATTGTGATAATAATCATATTGCTTTTTTTTTTTCCTCTTGGAGGTGACTTTTTCTAATGAATTAAGAGAGATGGGCCAAATTTACACAGATGAAAAAGAACCAAACATAAATGTTTTTAGCAGTTTTCAAATTCATCTAACCTTGTGTTTGGAAGTGGTATCAAGGACTAGACCAGCCTGCCTATAATTTTAGTTCCTGTTTAAAAAGGAAGACTTTACAGGGTGTCAGTTCTCTGTTTGCATATACTACCACTTTAAGTCAGTGCAGAAGCTGTCAGAAATATTGCCAGGAAACACTGTCTTGACTTTTTTTCACAGGAAAACAGCTTTCTTTGAAATTAGGCAAATGTGGGTATAGCTCTTTCCACTCTTTCCTTGGGAGGCCAGTCAGGAGCAGGCGATCTAAAGACAGCAATGTACTTTTAACACTTACTTTCTTTGGGTGCATCTGGTTCAGCATTTTTGTTTGGATCAAGGGCCAGTTTTGAAGCAAATCTCCTGATCATCGTAACTTAGCTACTTGGTTCACATCACAGAGTAGTTTCTGAGTGCAACCTCACCTCTCAGTTGAAACTATGAGCTATTGTTCTCTACTCCAATGTGCAGCTCTTCTATCCATGGGACTGGACCTGTACGCCCACCAGAAGTGCCAGTGGAATGGATGTCAGGCTCTCATCACCAACGCTCTCCCCATACAGACCCACTCCTATTGTATTTTTTGATACTTTCCCTCATATCCTTGTCAGGACCCCTCAGAAAGAATTTAAATGAATTCTTTTCTCCTGGTGGTTAGGCTACTGCTTAGCACCTCATGGTCCAGGATGCTCACGATTAACTTGTTTATGTCCAAAAATAGTTAAGCAATGCAAAAATCTTTCAGAGAGCACATGTTAGGAGGAAGGTTGTATGTCTGATTAACAGTCAGAAGAATAGCCTAAATTCCATTCTTGGTGTACTGACCAGATTTTCTCCAAACTCTTTAACTACAAAGTAGATATGACTCCTGCTGACATTGGTAGCAATTTCCTTCTGAGGCGGTAAGATTGGAGACCATAAGAGTAGCTTTTGAACTGGAATATTACCAGAATACTTTCTATGCTCAGTAAGATTTCCTGGCTAATAGGTATCATTTAAAACTAATGCTGCTTCCCCAGCAGCTGTGCAGTTTATGATCAGCCAAATGATCCCAAAAAATTGCAGGTAAGTGTGTGGGAGCCATGGTGCCATGTACATTTCTAACACTGAATATATCCATTGAGCTAGCAAGGTACACTGTACACTTGAACCTATTCCTAAGTAATTACCAAAGAATGGAGGAAATGGCATACATCTATTGGATCATACTCTTCAGAGCAGTTAACAAGTTCACATATCCTGAAAGTTAGCAACAACTACAATGAGATTTCTGTATGTGTCACAGCTGAAGAAATACTAAAAGCAATGATCAGAGGAGTTAAAAAGTTGACTCTGTGAAAGACAGTCATTGGTAAATGTTCTCATTACGTGGAATTACCACCTACTTTAAACAAGAGTCATTATTATTATCTTTAGACTTGAATAAGAATTCATCTTATAGACTCCTTCAAATCTTCAAGCCAATTTCTGTTATAATGTACACAACATGCCTTCTCTTCCCTCCCTAAAACTAAGCAACTAGCAACTAAACATGGACAACTTGAGAAAGCTTCACTAGTTGCACAAATGAATAAACTCTCCTTTACCTAGGTTGTAGCATGACTTCTGGGATTATCTCAGGCTGTTCATTAAAAACCTTATTTTCAATTACTTATTAACTTCTTGAACTTCAATCACTTTAGCCAGAAATCTGAAGGTGGGTGTGACTTATGTTGTGAATCTTTATGTAAGTGAAATGCATTCTTGGCAAACATCTACCCTTGAAAATCAGATTATAAAAAAAAAGTTTTGTTATTTACAAAACTAAATCAGCACATGGCATTTTACCATTCTCCCTTTAAAAAATTCTAATGTCACTTTCTTCTTTATACCTGGTGCCAAATTTGGTGGAAGAATCACTTCCTTATCAGGAATCTGCTCTTTCCCGTGCACAAAACTTGGTTAAATTGTTGCTACCAGCTATGACTGTTTATAGAATCCATCTCAGATTTTACCCTCCTTTTCATTCCAGGCTTTACCTAACCTGGGCTCCATTCAGGCTTGGGCCTGTGTCTATATAGTAAGTAGAGGCTGTGAAATAGGATTAAACATGATCTAATTTGAGGTCCTGATTTTACCCTTTCTCACTCTTAATTGGCGTATCTGTTTAGAGAAAACAATACTCCTCAAATAAAGAATTATTCCTCAGAACGAAGAATTTGCAGGAATTTTATATAACCACAGCATTTTAATTATTAATTTAATTAAATAATAATTAATTTAAATCCAGTGTTTAAAAACACTGGATTTGCCTGAAAGTATCATCAGACAGTGAAAAGTATTCATCAGTGACTTCAGCTGGAACAAGAACATCATTAAGATAGAGGCATATCACAAAAGTCTCTCTTGTTAAGTTAGAGAAGACACAACATTCATACTACCAAGAAAATACAATATGATGTGTAAGTATAGCGAGGCTTTTTCAAACACATAGGAGGCAAGACAAAACAAGAATTAACAAAGAAAAAGGAGGCATTGAATCAATGTGTGTGTGTAAATATATTTGAAAAATAAAAACTGAAAACATATGCAGCATGTTTTAAAATCAAGATTTAACTACATTTGCTTTACACTGATTTGAACTTGCATTTTTTCCCCAGCCTAAAAGCTTAATTATAGTTTTAAAGGCAAAATATGACTTGGAGTTGCCTTGCCAAAATGTGAGTGAAGCTTAGCAACATATTTGTATAAATAAATTATATAATTTTTTAAAAATTGCTTTATAGTATCACGTTCATAATGTAACAGCACAGACACAATAACCACTAAGACTTTAAAAAAATCACTTCTTTAAGAATTACCTAGCAAAACATTTTCTCATCAATAGCTTTGCATAAGTCTCATCAATGCTAAAATTAGTTATGATTTGCTATCAGTGTGAATGTGTACTTGAAGAAATTATAACTTTTTCCCTATTGCTTTCCCTGCCTTGCAAATTAGATGTTCATCACATAGGAAAATACGTCAGTTTTCACACTTCATCAGCCCTGTTCAATTGGTATGGGAGAACCACTTCTGGCTCCCAGGAGAACACTTAATTTTAAGAGCTTCCCAAAATGCAATGTCTAGGTGCAAGTACTGGCTTATGTAAGCTATACTTCAGCACAGCTCCAAGACAACTGTATTTTCAGCCGGTTTATGATACAAACTACTCCCACTGAGGAACAATTGTGTGCCTTAAGGATGGAGATGGAGTAAGATGAGTGTAAAAAAAAATCCACATTAAAATAGATATTGCAGGCACTTGCTGACGTGTTCAGACAAACACAAAGATGTTTTTATCTATCTTACCTTTCTTAGTTCGAGTGAACTCCTTGACTGTTCTCAAAAACCTGTTCCTATCTGAAGTAGGTGCAGACAACACAGCAGTGTCTTTGTACAGTGGACTGCATCAGACCTTCTTGAAACTGATCACAGAAACCTGTTATATACACTTATCGCCAACCAATCTTAATTTTTTTAAACTTTCTATGCAAGCACTTTTACTGTAAAGCTTCCTTTTGTCAACTCTCTTTTTTATTAGACATCAAGTAGTATCAAAACCAATTGCTCTTTTCCTTCATAATTCATGGCTCTCCACGAACAGAAGCAGAGAGATGCAGATGCCTCAGAATCATCTAGAGAGGCACAGTCAGAAAAATAGCCAACCTTTTATTCTCTTCTTGAAAAGAATTTAACTAAACCCTCACTTAGCTGTACCATACACAATGCTAAAACCTCTGCATCTCGTGGACAAACAGATCAAAGATACGATTTGTTCAGTGTTCCCTGTAGGTTTGATGTTTATGAAACTTAAAATCTGTAGATTCTCTGTAGACCTTTTCCAGTTAAAGACTTCGGGTGTCAAAGGTTATAATATAAGGTGAGAATTAAATGGTTTTAAACCTTTGATATCAGAAGACAATGCATTACCTCTCTAATATTAAATGTGTAAAACACAACCTAGAAAGGATAAAGTTCTTTAATATGCTATATGCATCTGTCTGTGCAACATGCTGCAGAGTTTCTGGTAGATGCAGATTTCAGCTATGACAGCACTGTGCTGTTCCCAAATAATTAAACCAATGATTAAACTTCATATGATTTCACAAAATACAGGAAAGATCTGCAATGTATTTCTACATGAAGCAATAATTCCCTCTATTAAAATAGTGCATGGTAATGATCTCTATTGTCTTTAAATTAGTCTTCTTAGGTCAGTCTGTGTGACAGTATGCAGCTATGTAATAAGCTTTTATTAGTTGGTTTGGGTTATTTTTTCCCCCTTTTTGTTGCAGTGACTTGGTATGATGTTCTCTCTCTTGTACAATCCAGGCTGGGGTTAAGTCCTCCATTCCTTCACCAGTCTCTTCTCTCCGGTATTGCTTAATATAGATGCTTCTTCAAGGTGAATATTTTCTATCTTCTTTTAGTGTGACTTATTTTGTGACATTTTTCACTGAAACAAAGCAAAATAACTGTAGTATACATGTATTTTGACATTTTTTACATAAAATTTAGAAGGAAGCTAATGAAAAAAGTTCAGTGGTATTTAGATCTGTCCCTCAATTAGCATTTCTTTGTGTTGAATATAACAAATGCCTCAATACCCTTGACAGAAGTTCTGGACCTTTTTCAACATGGAATTCTAAACTTGTATATGTGTATACATCTATAAATTTCACATCCTTTAAGTGGCAATTATGCCCTGTAGCCAGGCATTTGCTAGTAGCTAACGACTGGTTAAGGTAAGGAGGTTCTCTCTCATTTTCTTCCTTAATCGGTGACTGCCAACAGGTGCCAAACACATTCATTAGGGAATTACTTTAGAAACCAGGGAGAAATTATTATTCCCACAGAGTCTTACTGCCTTTAAAGCTGGTAACTGTAATTTTGAATAGTCTTACATCCCCAGTGACTACCAGCTTGCCCAGCCCTACCTGTCCTATTTTCCATCGCACTGTATAATCTCTTCCTCACCTTTCTTTTCTTTTCACCCTCGCTGCACTCCCCTTCACCCTACCTTTCCTGAGATCTCCGCGTGGATAATCTCATTATAACTAAATACCCCCTGAAGAATTGCAAGGGACAGCACCACGCTCGCACGAACTCTTTCAAAGGCTGACCACGGCTCCTGCCCTTCCCGGGAGGTTCCGTTTCCCCGCCTCCCGCTGGAGCCCCGCACCGGCACCGAGCGGGGCCGCGGCCGCTGCGGGAGCGGGCGCGGGGCCCGGCCGCGCCGCCAGGGGGC
>VZTI01005479.1:855017-875090 GCA_013397865.1 Struthidea cinerea
CGGGGAACGGGCGGTGAAGCCGCAGCCCCACACAACCTGCTTCGCTTTGGGCTCGTTTTTAAGAGGAAACCCAACGTGAGTCTTCGCCGTCTTTTGCGAACTCTCCCTTACGCCTCGCACCCACTCTGCTGGCCAGCCGCCAGCAGCCTTAAGGCTCCCCTTACACCCGCAGCCCCCACGACCGGCGCTGGCAACGTCCCTGTTCCTACCACAATACCTCCAATTTGAGGGCTACGCGGGCTGCAGGGTGTTTAACCTAAGTCACCTCTTCCACACGCTGCTTTTACCCTGGCACAGAGGCAGCCCAAACCTGCCAAAAACACGCGCAGGGAAGCATTCCCGCAGCCGCCTCAACACACGAGCACTCTCGGCAGGCGGCACGGACTTCCTTCTTCAAGGTCGTGGCGGAGGCCACCAGGTGTTATAAGACCTCCTACACCGCCCCAGCTGCCCCCCGCGCACCGCCCCGACCGCCCGTCCACGAGTCCCGCGGGCACGCCCCTCCCCAAGGCCATTGGCCATCGCCGCGCCGCCGGGGGGCGGCCGCGGCGCTGATTGGTCAGGAGCGCCGTCCGTCAGCGCCGCCCGTCAACACAAGCCCGGCTCCTGTCACAACAGCGCGGGGCTGTGGCTGCACTTCCTGCGCGCTCCCCGCGTCCCCCGCCCCGCTCCTCCGGCACCGCGGAGTCCCGCGCGGGCACCTTCCGCCCCGGGGGCGGACATGGCTCCTCCGGGGAAAGTTGGCGCTGCCGCTACCCTGCCGTGAGAGGAGCGCCGCGGGACGCCGTCCGTTTCTTCGTTCGTGTGACTCCCCCGCCCTCTCAGCGCCCCGGAGAAGTTGACACCGCTCGGCGGGGCGATGGCAGAGGCTGCCGGCGGCAGAGAGCAGCCGGCGGCGGGCCGTGCTCCTCCTGACGCCGCTTACCATGCTGAAGAGGAGCCCGAGCCGGCATCGCTGGACGTTCCGGCGGCAGCCGGCGGCAGGAGGCGGGAGCGCCGCAGCGGTGTTTCAGCCGTGGGTACCGCGGAGCGCTTCCCCGGCAGCAGCCTGGGGCCAGCGGCAGCAGCCGACCCTGACGCCTGCTTGCTGGAGGCGGCTAAGGCTACCCCGCGGAGGAGCAGCATCATCAAGGTAAGGGTGTGCCGCTCCGCCGGGAAGTTTCCGCGGGTCCCGCCGCCGGGTTACCCGGGCTGAAGCCGCCCTTCGGGGCCGGGGTGGGCAGAAGAGTGGTGGGAGCCCTCCGGGGATGGGCTGCGCGCACCCTCCGCGCAGGTAAAGCGGCCGCTCCGCCGCGCAGCGCTGCTGCCCTGCCTGCGGCGAGCAAGGACGGCGGGGCCGCGGCGCTGCCTCCCCGGAGCCCCCGGGGTAAGGTGCGTGCCCGGACCGAGCGGCTCTCCAGGGTCTGTGCTGGGGTGCTGCTCCCGTCGCCACTGAGAGGGGTCGGGGTCCCTCCCGCGCTCGTGCGTGACCCGTGGGGCAGCTTCCCGCTGAGTTGTGAAGTTTATGTGTAGCAGCTCGTATCTGTTCTTATTTAATATTTATGAAGCACCTGGAAGGCAGAATAAATAGCTTCTACGGCGCTGGCTTTCTTCGTTCTTGAGCAGCAAAACATGCAGTGTCACAAATTAACAGAAGGTGTGTTTGGAGACGGACTGTAGTACAGGTTGTTGTGGAGCAGCAACGGGTGTTTAGCACCTATAATGTGAAACTAACTGGTCGGGCGTGATCTTAAAGCCTTCGCCTTTGTTATAATCTGGTAAGGCAAATGGCTTTATGATTATGTTAATTTTTTTTCCCCGGTTTAATTTTTTAAGGATAAACTATGTGGTTTTGAATTAAATGGCATCTCCTTGCAAGTATTTAGGCTTAATCGCCAGTTTCTGGGGAGCCGATGAATGAAATCTCCTGGGCAAACTTAATTTAGCATATGGTCACACGTGATCCTCTTGTAGTGATTTGCACTTGGAAGGCATCGGAAGAACAGCGGAAAACGAGACTTCTCATCCGTAAATATGTGAAGGCACTGGGTAGAGCTCTACCTCAATGCAAGAAGCGCAGGACGCATGCTTAGCTCCTGCAGCTTCGTACGTCTATTCAAAGAAAGAATAGATACGCGAAATACTTGCTTTTTGCATTTTAAAGCTTTAAACGTTCAGAGGAGACTGAAGTAGTTAAATGCAAAAGAGCCTCGAAGGTCCTTTGCAAGTTTCACCTTGAAATATTGACCCATTAAGTCCAGCAAAGCGTTGAAGGGTGATTTTAGTTTTCTAAAGACGTTTACTGAATGCGATGGGAAAGCTTCCAGTCTGAAGTTGCATACATGTATAAATGCTTTACTAAATCAGGAGCAAAGTTCTGTAACTGTACTGGTGTGGATACAATATTTTCTCTTAAGATTTGTGTGAAGATTTCAAAAATTGAAAATTTACAGTTTTGGATTTCAGTTAAAAATGTATCATTATTTTTACAGACTCTACCAGTTCCATGTGGTAGATATGTTTCAATGTCATAAATGGTGTATAATTGTTAATGACTGAGTAGCATTTTCACTACAGGTTGATAGCTTGATATTGATAATTTAGCACATCTACTGAGTGATAATGATCACTCTTCCAACTGGAGGAAGTTTCTTGAGCTATATCCTGGGATGGTGTTTATTAGGAGAAAGATTCCTGACAGAGGTAAGAAAGAATTAATGTTCTTATACACAGAACTGGTAAGGCCTCATCTGAAATACTGGGTAAACTGTTTCCTGTGCTTAGGAAAGGTGCATTCAAACTGGAGCAGGTGCATAGAAGGATAGCTGGGATGGGCTGATAAGGTTGCTGGATTGAATGCTGTATGAGGGGAAATTTGATTTCTTGGACAAAAGCAAAGGATTCCTATGCGTAGATCCAGTCTGGAAACTAGAAGGTTATTCCAAGCCCTGTAAGGGTTTGGAATGGTGTTATGATAGAAGTGGAATGAAAAATACCATTGTTAATCTTAAATTCATTTGTTAAATAGATGGATTAAATTAGATAACATGGCTGTGTCTGATAGCAGGTGTCTGAACTTGAGAATTCACGGGCTGTGCATCTCTAACCCACAGTGTTGGGACCCTATACAGAGCATTGCATTTCTTTTCCCACAGGTTGTCTCAGTGGTATAGAAAAGCATTTTGAATCACAGTTTTCCTTGGGCATTATACCAGAAAATTCTATTAACTTGGGGTAGGAATTAAATAATTTATTTGTCTGCATTTTTGGGAATTTCTAATGTCCTAGGGCATATTCATCATGTGTTAAATGCAAACTTTAGTTGGACTTAAGATAACCCCCCCCAACTTATTTTACATTTTTTCTTTTTTCAGGACTTCAACATGCAGGATTTCTGCTCAAGCATTGTGTGTCTTACAGGGAAATGCATTTTGTAATGATTTATTATATTTATTTTACCATATGTTCCTATAAATCTATAGTCAAAGTAGTGTTGTTGCTTTCTCTAAGCTGGTCTTATCTGCTGAAAAATGTGACTTAAGAAAGCAAAGGAAATTGCACAGTAAGGATAAGCTCTTACTCTGCAGGAGTTGAACACTCTTGCTCTGTTTTGCCATTTGTCTCCCAACTATTTAAAGGTGTACTTTAAACATGAGTGGTCTTGCTCAACTAAGCAAAAAGTTAAAACTCTGTAGATTTAGATGGTCAGAGTACACTTCTAACAGCATTTTTTCCCCAGCTGTCTTTTGGAACTCTTCAAGTCTCAAGATTAGCATCTGAGAGTTCAATTCCAGTGGAGGCCAGACTTGCTTACCTTGGAGTGTTCTGGCACCCACAGTATAACTGTGAAGTACAAAGACTGAACAGGGACTTGCTTTAAAAACCTTCCCTGCAGCAAATTCCACTTGGCATATATTGCAAGTAAAATATGAACCCTTCTAAATAATCTTCAGTGCGTTCATGTGCTCTATATTTGGCTTCAGAACCAAGAGAACTCATTTATATAAAAAGAACAAAGTGTAGCCAGAATATTTTTATTCCCATTTTGCTTTGCTGATGTTCACAGCTTTGTAGATTGAGGTAAATTTAAAATAAGATTCATGAGAAGTAGTTGTAGCCGTTCTTGTGCGTTAGGTCATTTCCGCAGTACTTGTGCGTTAGTTGTTTTTTTTAGGTTTTGTGTTCTGGTTTGGGTTTTGGGTTTTTTTTTTCTAATGCAAAGAAGAGGTAAATGATCTTACTACAGAACTGGAACAAGAAAGGGCATTTGCCACGAGGAACCTGAAATCAGTGGACAAGAATGCTTGGAGACAAAACTAGAGAAATGGCAAGGGATCATAGAATTTGACCTGTTGTCTAGGAAGCCTAGAGATGGACTGTGCATTGACTAATTTATTTGCCAAGCATTTCCTTTTTTTTTTTTTTTTTTTTTTTCCTTTTGAATAATCCAGGGCCAGTTGTTTGCAGATAAAATAACAATTGCAACCACTTGTAGGCTAGGAGAGTTGAAGACAGTGCTTGGAGAACTGGATTTCTGCTTTCTTTACATGTAATTCTTTGCAAGCCTTCCTATGTGGAGGGTTCTAAACAGAGTTGGCTGATGTTATTTTCCTTCTGGCATGTTCCTTCTGACATTGCCGTGTATGAGCACTTTAATAAATGAGTAGGAAGGCTGTGTAATTTGTTATGTAATGCTACTGAAATACTTCGTCACTTTCTACCAAAATATTTCTCTGTCAATTCTAATCAGGCTTCTCTCTCTGCTTTGTTTGCATGCAAGACAAACTTTTGGGATCATGTGTTTGTTTTCTTCCTGGATCTTTGTTTTAAGATACCGTAACAGATAACGCAGCAGACTGTGCCCATGAAATGAACTTGAAGTAGCAGCTGCAGACTCTTCAACTCAAGAGACTTTAACTTCAGTCACAGTAGAGCTATGAGATCTTTACTGAAGTTCTTCCAAAGGCTATTTGCCTGCTTCATGCAGAGATTTTTTTTTTTCCTTTAGAAGCCAGTTTAGTTGTCCTTGCTCGTAAAATACTATTAGCCTAGGAACTGCAAGTTTTAGGGTTTTGCAACTGAATTAATCAGTGGAAGTGTATCAAGATAGCCAGCTGTCTTATTTCAAAACTTGTATTTATGCTTGTGACATTCTTAGCTTTAAAAAAACAGACCTGCAATACAAGCAATGAGGCTTAGTTTGTTTCAGTTTGTGTTCTGAAGTGTGGTGACGGAATTTAAGTGTTTTAAATACGTGCCGCATCTGTCTATGCAACGTAACTGTTTAAGACTGTTTTCAGAAGACAGAGGTTTTTCAGGACTGTAATGATTCTACAGTAGCTTTTACGTAGCTTTTTGTTGTGTAAGCTTACACTTAGGCACTTGCTGCTTAATAATCTAAAACTATGACTATGTAAGATTCATTAAAGCTGATCAACTATTTGATAGTCCAACGGTGATTTATCACAATTGCATTCTTTGACATATATGTACCAGAGGAAAAAAAAGAGAATATTTAAGTTGAGATTGCATTAAATAATGTGGTAGAGCCTAAAAAGGTCTTTAGATGGGTGAGAATGACATGTCTAGCCATGCAAAGACTGCCATAAAATGAGAAATTCACCAGATGGATCTGGAAAAAGGTAACTGGTGGGTGATATTTTTATGTATGTAAATTCACGCACATTATGGAGAGAGAAACAGGGAACTGATATCCAGTCTCTTTCACAGAATGTGAAGTCAGGGGAAAAAAGCCAGTGATCATTCTTTAGCAGCAGGTTGAAAATAAATGACAGTATTTCCTGATGCAGCATGTGAGTAAATAATGCATTTTACAGCCCCAGAAGTCTGTGCAGTCAGACCTGTAAATGGGTTTGAGCAGGTTTGAAACGACAAATTGATGAAGAAAGCTTCACAATGCACCCAAAGCATCTGTCTTAGAAAGTTCCTAAACTACAAGTGCTCTGGGAAGCCACAGCAAAGAGCTGACCACTTTGTACTTCCTTGCTTCTTATGTGTCTCCCAGGCATGTACTCGTAGCTGGGATACCAGCCTAGGTTGACCTTTATCTAACCCAGTATCTGTTAAAAAAACTTAACTGAACTGTTAAGAGACCCAGGAAACTGGTTTCCATTATTGCTAGTGTAAAACTTTCTTCGAATTTAAAAGAAACTTCTTTATTAATTTAGTTATTTAGAATTAATGTTTGCCAGCTTTACAGAAGAGAAGCAGCATGGAGATATTTTTTGGATTGCTGTGGCATGGCTGTTTATATTTTCATAACACTGCACCTGTATTCCATACACCACTGTTTTTTCTTAAGCATCTATTCAAGACAGGTTTGGACAGAACAAATACTAGTTGTAGACCTGTTTTTGTCAAATGAGTTATATCCAGTAGTTAGTGAGGATGGACAGCTTTTCTTTGAGCTGTTGCATTTATCAGTAAGATACATTCTTATGGGGGGCAGTAGGTGTTTTGGACTGGGGTTTAACCTCCATCTCTTTCCTCTTTGATCTTAAAGCAACATTGGTAGATCCAGTATGGCTGTGCCTAAGTTGGTAACACTGTAGTGAGACAGATTTAGGTCTTGTGGAATTTGTGTCAAGCGATCAATAATGATTATCCATAGCAATGGAAATCACTATCTGGAAAATGATTCAGGTGCGGGATTTGGGCACATGGGTCTTGTGAAGCTGTCCTAAAGGCTCATCTGGCTTTGTATGATTTTCAGGGATCTAGGTTTTGCTAGAAAAGTTTCTTACAGTTTTTTTTCTGTGAAAGCCTGGAGTCACTCTTGCTGCTGGGCACTTATCATGTACCTTGTGCCCAAGTTAATCCATCAGTAATAGTTGGAGTTTTCTTTCCATTCAGTTTCCTGGAATTTTTCATGTTTAATTTAGACTTTCTGATGGTTACATTTGCCTCAAAATACAACAATTCTAATTTTCAGGCATCTCTGTCCTCAAGTTACTGAAGTTGTCATCTTTTCAAGGAGAACATGGGGCCTGGCTAAAAGTCTCTTAAAAATCAATGGGTGCCTTTACACTGACTTACCTAAACTTTACTACTTGAAAAATTTTAAACAAACCCAAACAACTGACATCCAGGCCAAACTACGTCCTTTGAAGTTTATAGCAAACTTGTCTGCTAACTACTCTAGAGTTAGTAGTCAATATTTCTTGTCGTTTGGTTCTGCTTGGCACATAATGTAACACATGACCAGTGGTATCAGTAAACATGAGGGTACAGATGGATAAAGCATCATGTTTGAGGTGTCTTTCCATACCAGTTCATAATAGTCAAGGTGTTTTGAGTGTCTTGCACTGAAATTACTGAAAGGTGACCTTTCTGTAGGATAACAACAAGTCCAGTGGTCTGCAAACACAAGTTCTGGCAGGTCTTTTCAGGAAGTTGTTTGATAGGTTTTCTAGGTAAGAGGTAGGAGCTGTTAAGGTTGGGAATAAGAGATGAAGTTGGTGATAGTGGTTGATTTGTGTTTAAATTATGTACATAAAGACTTCTGTGCAGAAGTACATAAATAATGACTAAAAATAATATTCTGATGAAGTAATGGTGCTGGTGGACAGAGCAGTGGTGGAGGAGGAAAGCTTTCAACTGTTTTCCAAGTATGTTAAACAGCTGTTAATAGAATGGAGTTTTCATATCTGTGCAGAGATGCAAATCCTGTTTCTCATGCTAATATTTTATTCATTTTGTAGTTCCACTGAGATCAATGCCATCTGTAACAAAAATGTTTTAATTGAGGTAATGGTATATATTTTTTTCTGTTCTTCCCTACAGTAGACGTGAAAATGCAGGCAGTTACTGTAGAACCAATAATACATCTGCTGTGGTGAAACATTTAGCTGATCGTTCTTGTAAACTTAATCAACATATTTGATTGGTAGGTGTAATTTCTGGTAATACTGGGTGATTTCTCTAAGAAATGAGGAAAGATGATTAATATTACTTTTAATTACACATGTGTTCTAGGTTTCTTTTTTTTTAGCTACTGTGACTTGGAGGTTTTGACATGCATGACAGTTTAGAAACATCTCAGACTCGATTAAAAAAATAGGTGCTGCAAATGGCTAAATGCCTTTACTAAATACTAACAAATTCTGAAGACTCATAGAGATCTTTGTATGTATCGGTTTGGAAATGTATTTACAATCAAAACCTTGTTCTTAAATCTGTGTCATAAATATTTTGGGGTTTGAAGCCTACTTATGTAGAATCTTGTTTTCTGGAAGAGTCTTATGTCAGAAGTTTGCAGTTTTAAGTGATTATTAACCCCCTTCCTGAAATGTGTTCAAACTGCTGAGATTATTGCAATATCTTCATTTAGTCATGGTTCATTTTTTAATGTGTATTTATTAAGTTGAAGGTCTCTGACCATTAAGACTGTGTACAGGCCCTAACTGAAATTAACTGGAATCAAACTGAGGTAAAATATTACTCCTGTTCCAGAGCCCCTTACATCAACAAAATTACCCTTGGGATTATTATTTGAGGCATCATGCATCAGGTAATGTTATTGTGGCATGCCTGTTTAAAGGTGTATCACAGTCTAAAAGGTAACTGGCACCAAAGTATTACTACTTTATTACTGTGCTGAGGGGATTTAAAAAAATATATTCTAGATGTATATGTCTACTGTGAAGATTTGATCCTCTTCCTGAAGGAGGAGAATGCCTGCTCAGGGGAGTACTGACACACCGTCTCTTAGATAATCCCAGCTGAAACAGCTACAGAAAACATTCGTTAGAGACATACTGAGTTTTCCCCAGAGGCTCTCCATCCTGCAGGATCCTGGCTGGCCTTCTGGTTGATCTATGTTACGCTGCTTTGGTCCTTCTTGAAGGGGTAAAAGGAGCATGTGTTTGCTGCCCAGTTCCTTGTTCAGAGATTTGTTCAAAGTGGAAATGTGTTTGAAAACTTCAAACTTGTCATATATTGATTTGTGTGGGTGTAAATGGCTAAAGAAGAAGCAGAGTGGTGGGTAATTAGGACTCTAAAATCATCATTGTTCACTGGATGCTTGTTTTGGTAATTTGGATACAACTTCTGAATGGGCAGTAAGAATCTCAGTTTGATATCTATTCAGTATGAAGCTGGCTACTTAATTGCATACCTTTCAAATAAGTCTAGAATCAGGTAAAGTGCAGTGCTCAGCATTTATTACTTTATGGACTCAGAGTCTGTTAAGCTAATGCTGAATGGTGATTCTCCCAGTGTAATTTGGACCTCTTACCTGTATTGTGTTATAGGTGGACACAGCATGTTTTTAATTCATTAGATGGGTTTGATGGATTGGTAATTTGTTTTGATTGTAGGCTATGAAAAATTTTTATGCTATTTCACTCTTTCAGATAGCTTGGAGGGAAAATACAACAAAAAAAGGACTTCCTTAAATAAAATGCAGGGTGCACTTGTGGTACGAGATGCCTGCTGCTCATGGAAATGTGCCAATATCCATCTCGCTTTTGTGTATACTGGTGGACCTTTCTCTGTTTTGTGTTGATGCATCTCTTAGAAAGTGTGTTTGCTTAAAAACCAAACCAAAACCAGAACAAGCAGCCAGACAAACTTCTGCCAGGAGTATTGATGAAGAAGATTCCATGAATTTGAGAAATTCTGTTATATTGGATCCTACTTCAGTCCATGCATTTTGAGGAGTAGGTGGTGCTTTGGAGACTGCATGAGAATGTCAGCTACACCATGCTTGCAAGAAAAAGGCAGGAAGTAAATAGCAATAGGAGGTAAAACTCCTTGATCAGGAATCAGATGCTAGTTCTTGAATACACCAGGAAAGCCACAGGATGGAGCAGGGTGAGAGCATGTCTAGAAGCTCAAGTAAAATTCAGAAAATTGGATTATATGTAATCAGAGTGCTGCTGAGAGCAGAGGCTGTCACAGGGAGCAGGCAAGGCTGAAATAAAACCTGAGAGCCTGGCTGGGAGGTTGGGCGCTGAAGTCAGGAGTCAGCCAAGAGTGCACAAGCAGGGCAGGGGTGAGGTGAAGGACCAGGACTTGAGGAAGAACTTTGAGCACAGCCATGGGGATCCCATTTGCAGACCGACCCCGTGCTGAGCTCCCCTGCAGGGAAAGTCACACAGGACAGAAAAATAACAGTTTGTTGCCTGAGCTGAATTGCTCTGGTTTTGTGGTCCTTTGGGCATGTACCCTGCTAGAGGTGTGTAGGTGTTAAGGGGACTGGCAATGGAATGATGTCAAATTTTGGGGCAGACTGGGGAACCTGCAAAAGGGCACAAGGTGTGGCTGCTAGGAGGCCAGAGGGTTTTTTTTGCTACAAACATTTATGGCAGCTCTGGTTGAGAGAACAAGGGGAGGATGATTGAGGGCTGTCTTGGTCCTGCTCTTGTCAGCTTGGTGGTAAGTCCTTGCATCCCTCTCTTCTTAAGTGAAGATTGCTGCCTGTTTGGGCATCACCTAGTAAGCTTTTCACACCCCTGTAGCATTTAGGCAAGTTTGCCATTGTACATTACTATCACAGTGATGTTTTAGTTTTGTTTTTGTTGTTGGGATAGTTTTGTAAGAAAATAGATATTCTTGGTGGATTCTGTCAGTTTTAACCTATTTGCATAGAAGAATGAAAAGCATAATTTTTACTTAACATGAAGTTTTCTCTTAGGACACAAAATACATTGTGGGCAACACTTACCATAAATATAGATGAGTTCTGGGTTCTGGCATTTAATTATTTTATAAGCTGTAGTTTTGCTTGACACATGTGATTTGTTGTTGTTGTTCTTTTAATTTAATTTTATAACAACTTCCATGAGTATCTGATTAGAAGTTGCATTTGCTCACCTAAAGGGATTGCTGAACTCTTTGAGCTAGAGCTCAAAGGATTACCGTAAGATCCCTCCTCTTTTTCCAAATGAGATTATGTAGGAGGTTATTACATTAATTTAGCAAATGTAATAGTTTAATAGAAGAACTATATTCCATTGGAGTATGACACACCTCCAGGCTACCTCATGTAAATACTGTAATAAAAAATTCTCTGAGCACTGGCTAAAAAATAGATGTTGGAATTCATGAAACATAAGAAAAAAGACTTTCTGCAAACGTTTTATGTTCAGTGGTAGATGGAGCCCAGTCCCCCAGACTGCCTGTAAACTGCACCGCCTTCACTGGAAATGCTGTGCATGAGCTCTGCTGGAGCCAGCCTCGCTCTGTGGGTGACACCCAAGCCTTGGCACAGGGGTGAAGGCAGGTTTGTTCTGGGACATACACATGGACGTATCCTGAAGGAAGGCTTGTCTTCTAGTGTTACGTAAAATTGGTTGTACTTGTGTATGATTTGGAAATGCAAGTCATGGTATTCACGTAGCTTGTGAATTTCTTGTTCTGTGTTATGATTCACAGTGGCAGTTGCTCCCTAAAGCAATGCACATTTTCAGTATAAACATAGTTTCTGCAGTCTGAAATCAGTGGCAATTTTCCCATTGCCATCAATGGAGGAGGGATTGGTTTGAACACAAATACTCAATCACTAAACCCTGTTATTTTACTTTAAAATTTTCTTTTTCAGACTCTTAAAATGTTGTTAATTTTGTTATGCTGATTCTACTTTGAGCTAGGCAAGGTTTGCTTGGCAAAACTGTATGACTTTAAATATCAGCCGTAATACTGCTGAAGAATGAATTTTGGAGGATTGTTTCTAGATAAGTTGTTCTTATTAGCAGCACAAAAAAGACTGAGTTGTTATTAGAACTGAGAAAAAATAGAGATGACTTAACTCGCAGCAAGTACATTTGTTTATTGTTTGCTTGGCAGTGCTGCTGTGGCATCTGTGTGCTGAATGCAGATTTACAATTCTGTTCATATTCAATACTTTTTTGCTACATCTTTGTGGATGAGAGGGAGGTACCCTCATACATGGTAGTGAGATACACTACTGTGGTGGACAGAGCTAGTGCTTAGAAGTGACTAATTTCAATGGACTGAAACAAATCTCAGTTTAATCTGGAGATCAAATTGGAGCCTCTTTGCGGACTTCAGAATATTCTTGTGGTACCCTTGGTTGCCACGGAGGAGTGTTCCCTGCAGCAATACCTCCCAACTTTGAAGACTTTTTTTTGTTTTGTTTTGTTTTTTTGGGTTTTTTTTTGGTTTTTTTTTTTAAGTTATTTTGACCATTTTAACTACTTTAATTGTTTTATATTCTCATGATGAGCATAGGTTATATAGACCAGTCCAAGGACTGTGGTACCTTTCTGCAGAAGCAGCTGGGTTGCGGCAGTAGATGGAGAAGGATAAAGTGAATTGTTTGTCTTGGGAGAGTGAATTGTGAGTGAGATAAGCATCGTGCTTTGCCTAGGCTCAGTAGCTCTGCTGGGAGGGGCATGGGTGTGGGGAGCAGGTAAAGCTTAAGTGGTAGGAAAAAGGGTTGTTTTAATGAGATGAAGTTAAGATCCTCATTTCCATTGATCAGCGTAAATACTGTAACAATGTCCCATGAGCTGTGAAATGCTGACATACAAGCACTTGTGATAAAATCTTGTGACTTTGCCCAAAGAGCTCACCTTTCTGAGGGCTAATGGCCAGTATCATGTTTAGATGTGAGCTGGTGCTGGATGGATGATCCCGTTCACCAAGAAGAGATGAGACTGAGAGGAACAGGGAGCATGTTAAGCGGGGCAATGCAGAGCAGAGAACTGAGATGTTGGGAAGCTGCACCTTGTACCTGCTTGTGGCAGTGCCTGTGATGTCTGGGTAAGAGAGCAATTTTGTTCCTTTTGAAATTATCAAGACTTACATCCTGACAAGTAAAAAACCCTGGAACTTAAGAGTACACTCTTATCCTGTATAGCAGTACCTTGCCTTCCAAGTATGGAGGACCACACATTTTTCTTAGCTTACGGAAGAAAATTGGCATAAAGCTGGTGCTTGGCTTCCACGTAGCCCTGCTCTGCAAAGAGGAAACTGTGTCTTACTCGAGACCAGCTTTTAACTTCTCCAATGATACACAGCCCTCAGCTTGAATAAACAGCTATATCCTACTGCAAATGCATTTGGCATAGTTTTTAGGAATTTGAGGATTTGAAAGGAACAGTGTGGGCACAGTGTTCTCTTCACCAGGAGAGGAAAGATCAGTTTTCTAACCTAAGAAGGTTGCAGCATTTTCTATCTGGTTTGAACAGTTGTGAGGCAAAAGGTATGACCCTGCTGAAATGCACCATTGGTGGGGTGTAGTCTAGAACTTTTTATTTCATTTGAAATGCCATTTAGTTTGTTTACTTATCTGTACACCTACTCAAGGATCGCAGAATGTCTCTAGCTTGTGTTTTGGCATATTGCAGCCAGGAGCACATATTGCACAGCTCTCCAAATACTACTCAAGGAAAACACTCAAGTGTTTGTGTCTGGATATCTGTATGTTCTAAAGAACATAGTTCCCGCTTGCTCAGTTTATTGTCTTCCCCTTCATTTATGTATATAAGTATTGTATATACTTTGCATGATAATAGAAATTCACAGAATATGTTAAACTGACTTTTTATGCACTAAATTTTGCAGTATTGCATAATTTTAGCAGTGGGAAATTACATCCTTGCATGAATCCAAGAACTGAACATGGTGGTTATTGGAAGATACAACATCTTTTTGAAAAGGCTATTTTAATTCAGTATTGCAGCAGAAGTATATGAATAAGAAGGTCAAGTATGGTTTACACTGCTAAATAACTTGCATATATTGGAAATATTTCTTTCCATCTCCTGCTATTTTTGGTATACTGTAAATACAAGGTGGAATGGTTTATTTGAAAGGTTTTTATTAAGAAAATTGTGTATGGGCAAGTATCAAGTTTTGAGCTGATGGTCATCAGGAGGTAGCTAAAACTAAAGCTGGTACTAGAGTGCCTATATAGTGATTTGCATTAGTTCTTAATTAAAACAAGTTTCTGTGTGGACAATGTCCATGGGCCCATTTCTTGTAAGATGGAGATGAAAATAAGAATGAGAACGACTTGAGAATGCAGAAGAGCAACTTCTATTCAAAACTCTACTGCATTCATAGAGCGATGTGTGTGCTGCAAAACTGGTGTGCTGACCTACAGCCTGAGCTGGTGGTTTCTGCAAAAAGCTGCTGTAGGAGGAAGAGAGGTGCAGACTCTTGTGCTGTTGTGGCTGCCTGAGATACAGAGCATTCTTTGTCCCAACAGAATTGCTTGAACAGAGGTGTTGCAGGCCAGAGATTTTGTGTGTTCTTTAGGCCTGTTACACCAAAGTAGGATTTGATCTGTATGGTATTTAGGTAGAAAAGACTAATCAGGAGCCTTTGGTAAAACTCTTGGTATCCCAAGTGAATGTTATCTTTATGAGTGCTGGATAGTGGTAGTTAGAAATGAATGCCACCTTTCAGGGTAGGACCAGTGAATGCCCCCCAGTGGAAAAATACCAGTTACTTGCAGTTTGGGCTGGAGAAATTGTTCTTTGATCTTCCTGGCTGTGTATGTAAAAGGTCAGCTGTACTGTTGAATTAATAAAATAGTTTGTGTATTGGTTTCGTTTTTTCATTGTTTGTGTTTGGTTTGGCTTGGGGTTTTTTTGTGGCTGATTGTCATGCCTACCTGTATTTTTAGTGGTTGTTCAAAATGCATTTTCTCTTCATGAACTTTGTATGTTTCTAGTTAGGGGTTGATATCTGAATGCATGGGGAGCATTTGGGTGTAGCATTGCATTGCCCCTTTGGGTTTATTATGCTCCAATAAAGTAATTAATGGATGAATGCAAATATGAAATTATATGAAAGAGTAATGTTGTAGAAAAGCTGTAAGCATGGTGTATGTTTGTATAACTTGATATCATCAGTTGCTTCTCAGGGGACTTGGCTACTCATTAATCTCTACACCAGATTTTGTTGAGGTATAAAACTTGAAGATTTCCTCCCTCTTTCATGTTTTTGAAAATACAATGGGTTTTGTTTGTTTCATTTGGTTTGGTGTTTTTTTTTTTTTTTTTACTGTTTTACCACTGCATATATGATGTGTGTTTTGGTTGCTGTATAGAAGATTTTACTACATCAGGAAGGCGTTCGGGGTACCTGTCACGCTTGGCTGTGTGGGTAGTGGCAGTTCCATTGCAATTGTAATTTTGAATCCCTTTTAAAAAAGGGTGGAGAGGCTAACTTCAGGACGATTCAAGATTCAAGACATCAGGGAGGTATTTAGCATCCTTCTGGAAAGATCTGAGATGGCTGGACACATAACAGCTGTTAAATGAGCTTCTAATGGTGTCAGATGAGCCACTAAGAACCAAAGAATGCCAGGCTTCTCTCTTTTCTGTGATGATTTAGTGCTCAATAGCAGTAAAATAATCTAGGCAATGCACTAGGGAGATTGCTGCTTTTCTCAAGTGGTTCTTTAACTTTTAAGATAAGCTTCATGGTGTTTCCAGTGATACTAATGATTAATGCTTCCTTTGCTGTTGACTGCTCTAGGGTTTGTTTCCTGGTAGTTTATATAGTATATGAGAAGTTCACCACTGTCTCTCCCAGCAGGTCACTTCCAGCCATGCCTAACTGCTTAATTAATTGAGTCATTATGATAATAGATTCATATTTGGTTTTACAAATCTGTGTGAGTGCCTTCTTCCCTGAGGACACCACTGTACTTCATTCTGAGAGGTGTGAAAAGCAAGAAGAAAAGTTTAACTGCCAAATAACTGCACATAGGAGCATTCAGAGACTTGGAAGGGAACAGCTTAGGAAATAATTCCATGCTCCTGCTCACTTTAAAGTATGTTCTGTCTTGTGAAATGGTGTGCTTTTAGGGGAAGGACTGTTTGGCCAAAAGAGAAAGCAGAGCTTGCACAATGTCAGCGGCAGGACCCTTCCCATGTAATCCTGTATAAATAATCTGCTGGAGAAATTGTTCCTTGTATAAATTACTGCATGCATGGAGCCAAAACACAGGGATATACAGGATGGTGTTGCAGTATCTATTACTGGCAAAATACAGGGAGATATAGGATAGTATGGAAGTATGTATTCACATAGACAACAAAGGTTGTGATGGACCTACAAACTCCTTCCCTTGGACTGGGGCAGGGAAGGGGGGAAAATGTCTCATGAATCCAGTTAAATTTTTTTCATAACATTTCTTCTGTAATTTTTCTTTCTGTAAGCAAGAGCAGTTTATGTGTGAAAGCTTCATCGTGGCTAGCCATACGTTCTCTATCCTGTGAAGCCAGTGCCTGGTGTTGAAAGTCAGGAACACAGGAGCCTGGCATCTCTGATGTGTCTGGCAGCTTGGCAGAATAGGCTGGATGTGTAGAGCAGGGGAGCAGTGCAGAATGCTTGCAGTGAGACTTAATGTGGTCTTGACTTTAGTATTTCTAGCCTTTGCCAGAGACTGCTAGCCATTTAAAAATAGCTGCTTTACCTCATTTTATGGCCAAATACCTTTGCTCTTTCCTGTTTTTTTTTCCCCCAATCTTATCTTGCTACTTAAAAATAGAACATTTTATTTTACTGCAAAGCAAATGGTCATCAGTTAATGGTGAACAGCATTAATTACATTGTCAAGTTAAAAACTGTACATCTGCAATATATTTTCTAGATTACCGTGGTGTTTGTCCTGTAAGTTGGATTTAAATGTATGCTGCTCTGAAACAATTTGGAATGTGATCACCATTTTCCAAATGGCTGGAAAAGCCACAGTGATGGTGTTCAACATGTGAATATTTGCTCAGATTTTTTTTTTTTTCCCCCCACTCACTCTCCACCATAACCTTGTTGCTGTCAGCTCAGAATCTGCCCCTTGATCTTGTTCTGTGGCCTTGCCTATGCTGGGAATTTCTTGGGAAATGGAAGACAATTTGACTAAAGATGTAAAAACAGCACATAGAAATCCAGATTATAAGGAAAAAAATAAACTAGTCTACTGCCATTGTGATTTCCTGCTACGTGTAGGTTCAACTCTGAGACATGTTTTGACTTGATGCATTTATCTAGTCAGTCTTATATCTGTGCTGTCCCTGAGTAGTTCAAAGCTAAGTACTGAACCAGTTCTTTCAGTGTGTTTGGGGTCCTGCCCAAGATCACCTTCCAGCACCTTTACAGCAGTAGGGTTTGCCAAGACTTGCAGGAGTGTTGCACTGTGGTGCCAACACTGCACTACTACGAGTGACAATATCATGTTGTTGGCAGACTTGTTAAATCCCAGTGTGTTCTGGGGTTTTTTTACCATGCTTTTAAAAACTTTTGTTATATTTAACAAAAGTATGGTGCTGTGATTACTCTTTCTGTACCCTTCCAGTGTCCCAAGACTTCAGAATATGGAATAAGACAGATAGTTTTTGCTTGAAAACTAACTTTGGATCATGTAGGAGTTACTGTGTTTATTTCTTTTACCTCCATAGTATTGTTGAAAGCTTTATTATTTTTGTTGCCGTGATAACATAGTGGTGAGTCTTTAGTTCATGTGTGTAACTATAGTTTCAGAGATGAAAACCCCATGTTTCATGTGTGTTTGATTGATGGTAAGAGAAAGAAAGGCAGACACTCTCTAAGGATGCTATGCAGCACAATAAAAGGTTGTTGGGGTTTTTTTTTAAAATAAGCTTCTTCCCCACAAGCAGTATGGCTACACTGCTGATTAGAAAGAGGATGCTGGAGAAACAAATGAGAAAGCACAGCCAAGAGATCATTTCAATGAATATGAGAGGAGTCGTTGTGATCGCTCTGTAGAAGGATGAGACTTTTAAACCACTGTATGAGAATAGAAATTATTTTTTTTTTTCTTCTTCATTCAGCTTTGAGGATGTCAGATATCTCTCTTGTGTTTGCTGTCAGTGAAGTTAAAGAGGACACAATGTCTCTTGTGCTGGGCTGTTTGGCTGCAGCCCCAGCCTGCACAGCCAGTCTCCCTGCTGACCACAGATGTACAGGTGGGAAAATCACTTTGGAATAGCTTTTACTGAAGTAGACTGTCTCAAATATGACAAATATTGCTTTGTGTGACAAGTTGTTAGTTACTCTTCCTGCAGCAGTTGGCTTTAAGTCTTAGTCTATTTATGTCATGTTATCTTTCTGCAAGTGATTCTTCCTTTTTGCATAGAAGGATGGAGATTGTGTACATTACGCTCCCAAGCAGTATGAAAAGCTGAAGATTCTTGGAGGCTGATCCTAGCTAGCATTCAGCATTTACCTTCTGTAGGAATGTGTCCTGAAGCTATTTAGGCTTCTTATTTTTCCAGACTGATGGAGTCTCTTTTTGCCTCAGGATTTTTATTTTCAGTGCAATAATGACACTCTCTTGGCTTCATTGTTCTCTACCATTTTTCTGAATTTTTCAATGCTTGAAGCAATTTCACCTTGGTATTTGATTGCTCTCTTGGAGCCTGTGTGTTCTCACCAGGCTGGATGCTTTCCCTTCGGACTTGCTCTCCCCTCCTGCAGCTGCTGTGGCAGTGTGGTGTTGTGATAATTGAGGTAGGTCATAAATAACTCTTGACAGAGGCCTTGCTATAAACTAAATTTCTTGGCTATTTGGGAATCCTTCAGTCAAACAACCAATCCTTCATTGCCAGTTCCTGAAATCAAGAGCTCCTGCTGCAGAGTAGGGAATCAGAATGTCTGACATTTCATTCTTTCCTGCTCTGCCCTGTACAGTTGTCTCAAAGACAAATTCAGTTGTCTTCCTACATTGCCTTTGGAATTTGCCAGCACTGTTAAAACTCCGTTATTTTGGTAAGAAGCCCCCAAATGGTGTTATATTCCATGGGTCCTACAAATTACAATTTTTGACATTGCAAATATTTTCAGAATGAAATTATCCATACTTAAATGGATGAGGAAAATAACTGAAGGATGCAAGTAGTATTATGCTAATCAGTTTCACAGGAAACAATGGCAAGAGCTGCAGCGATGGAACAGTGTAATGAGTTACTTTAATAACGTGTTTGAGAAAGGATAAAATAATCTCAACCTACAGGTTTTAGGAGGGCAAATAAACTTTCCTAAGACATTTACTTTGGATACAAACTGAAAGGGATTTCAGAATGATCGCTTCTGTAGCCAAGCAAAACTAGAGGCTACTGTTACCAGAAGTCAGCAGTTATTATTTTACTTAAAATCTGTGTAGTTCTGCTTTATTTGTCAAATATACCTTGCTTTATAAGGTTACAACCATGTGAACGAAAATCTGCTTTCTATGAAATATCTACTTCTGCTGCTTTTGCAAAATACTTTGGCATATGTGTTTCTATAGAAAAGGCAAATTGCTTTCTCAGAGCTCTTTAGACTTAGAGTGATGAAACCTCCTTCTCCCACAAGAGACGCCACCAAGAGAGATATGCTTGGTGTTAGGCACCAAATAGCTGTTATTCTGGATACTGCACATTATGTATTGGACATAAATATATATATATTGCCAGAATATACAGATTCTGAACTGGTAACCTGTTTATTCTTCAAAGATTCTTTTATCTGTGGGAGGGTCTGCTCAACAGAAAAACCTTTATTTTAGTTGGTTGTCAAATCTAAATAAGATCTCACTGAAAAATCGGCTCATTAAAAGGTATAATTGCAAAGTATGTGAAAAGCTCTGGGAAGAATCTGCATAACTGTAGCCATGTCTAGAAGGTATAGTTTAGTGTGGCTACTAGTGAGAGCTGAAAATTCTGCAACTGAGTCTGGTTTGATTTCTTCCTGATGCTTGTTCTTTTGAATGTTTTTGCATATAAAAGATCTATTTTTTTTTCCAAAGATGGAGAAATATCAGCTGAAACAGCCCCTTCCACAGAAAAGCCCCTCCAAGTCTATTCTAGTAATGACATATAACTAGTAATAATACAAATAGAGTTCTCAGTTCTTTTTTCCTTTGAAGAAGCAAATGGTGGAGTTACGAGTTTTAGAGCACATAAAATTTTTTTTTAACTGTTACTTTGATTTGAGTGTCAGAGGCATAGCTGTGGCACTTCTTATGAAAATGTGTTATTCATAACTAACTTCCTATTACTAATTTTTGCTACCAGAACGTTATTTAAGGCCATGAAATTTTCAGGTCCTATCTGCAATTTCTGGTAACCAACTGATTTTTTTTTTTTTTTTTTTTTT
>VZTI01005479.1:875104-921011 GCA_013397865.1 Struthidea cinerea
TTTTTTTTTTTTTTTCTTTCCTTTTTTTAAAGTGGCCGTTACAACTATTCAGGTAATCTATGGGACGTATTTTCTGGAGGAACTGTTTTCTCGTTTCTAATTACCATACTTGGATTGTGTAAGGAAAAGCTCTGCAAGATACATATTGCAAAATATTCTAAGCAGTATTTTCTTGCCAAGGTCCAGGTGCTAATGCTGTTTGTGACCATCCTTTTGAACTTGCTGCCAGTGCTGACAGGGAGGTGGACGCTGTGGAGTTCTGGCAGAGTCCCTGCAGCTCCCTGTTTGGGTGAAGAGACTCTCTAGGGAGCTCTGATGGTACTCTCCCTCCTGCAGTGGGATAGTTAGCCCTGCTCAGTCTGAGGGGATGAGGTAGAGAGTTTAGGGGTATGTGAGGAGCAGCCTCAGGCCCTCAGGGGTAGGGAATTGTAGTTGTAAGTGAAGAAGGATGCAGAGGCTGAGGATGTTGCTGTGCAGCTGAGGGGATATGGGACAAGGCATATAGAACATTATTCTGCCTCTAATTTTTGGAGGATGTTTGTTCAGAAGTGTCATTTCTTATCTTTCTCATGTTAATTTATTTTGCAGTGGCTTATAATGACCATCCCAACTGCCTTGATTTTCTCCTCACTGGAGTTGCTATGTTTGGCCTTGCTGCAGAGTTCATGTACTGAAGTGTCCTTTTGTTCACTGTTCCTCCAGATGCTTTGTTTTATGATAGCTATTTCTGATGATCCAAGCCTTGTAATAGTTGAATCTGTAAATATTTTTATTACATCTTTGTTAAGCAACATTACTGCAGAGCATGTTATGACAGTCCTTCAATTCCAAGTAAAGAAAGCTAACATGCTTTCCTTTTTTCCCTGGGAGCTACAAAATTTTGGATGTTGGATGTAGTTCCTGCTGTAAAGCAGCATGGTAAACCAATGCACTGACTAACATGACCATTAAATTAACAGAATGTGATGGTTCAGAGCAAACATCCTCCCTTGGCTTAGTTTACTGGTAATTTCTTTTCTTGTCCTATGGAAACTTTTGGGTTAAAATAGGTCTAGGTGCCTAGACCTTTAGATATAGTGTAGCTCTTACACAGTTATGATTTGGGCAAGGTGCATTTTAGCTTATTATTCCATATTAAGATATTTTAAAGATCCAATTAACTGAAAACATGAAGAAAATGTTTTATTTCTTCGTTTACCTTGTAATTATAAATGGAAACTGATTGTTTCTTTATTGTTAGTTCTGTTTTTAGTGAAGTTGACAAGGCCAGCTTTTCTTGTGCTGGGTGGGACCTTCCTCTAAATCCTGTCTTGGTGATTCTTCCAAGGCCTAGGAAGGTTTCAAAGCTGATGGATGAATTATTATTTCCTCTTCCTGTCTTCATTTTTTCAATTTTGTTGTGAAAGTAGGAAGCAGAGTAGTGCAGGCTTGGTTATAAATTAAATCCTTCAGGCTTTTCATGGATGTTTTTTGCACTAATATGTTCTTATTTAGCAAAACCTTGGGTTTTGGCTGTTAATCCAAGCAAGACCTTTAAATGATTAGTTAGGCCTTATGAAATTGTTTTTACAAAATGTATATATATGTTGATCAAGATGAATTAGAGATTATGTTTAAAGGATAAGTTTTTCTGGCATCAGTGAGAGAGAATTGCTGCTGTGCTGAAGCTACCTCAGGAAACCTCACCGCTTAAACTGCTGCATGTACTACTCATTGTGATATGCTTCTGATTGACTTCTGGTCTCCTCAGCAGCCTCTTGATAATGATAAAGCTGACAGCTTTACAAATGTGTGAAACAAAATAATCCAGGATAGCAAAGGCCTCATAGCTTTGGCAGATGACTGTAGAACCTACTGTAGTAGCAGTGTCTACCCTTGAAAAGAAAACTAAGCTTGGGGTATTAAATTGTGTTGCCATTATGTAAGTTTCTATGAAAGTAAATTTAAAAGATAAATTTGGACTAGACAAACCTTTTTGAGGAGGGAACTATGTTAGAAAAAGAGTATACAATTCTCCTAGATAATACTGCTCTGCTGAAAAATGTTGGTACTACATAGGTTCAGAATTTGTCACAGCTGTGCATCAGAGATAGGTGAAGAAGAAAACTGAGACAGAGGTGTTAGTGTAAATGCTAAAATAGCTCAAAAATATTTTTATTCCCACCCCAGCAATTCATGTAATGTAGACAGAAGCTTAGCATGTTCTGCTGCAGAGTGATGCAGTATGGACTAGAGTACTTTGAGAAGTGAGAGGCTTATCTCTTGGATTATTCATTTTAATCATGGCAATGGACTTGTAAAGCACCACTTACAGACTTCTGGCTCTGTTCTTTGCCCTCTGCGTCAACCAGATGACCTCCCACCGAATTTGTGATGTAAATCACTACAAAAGTAGACTAAGCCAGATACTGCCTTTTTTTATGCATTACGCACTTGTGGATGGGACTTCATAGATACTGATGGAGGCATTTTTTTAAAATAAGACTGAGACAGGGCACTGAAGCAATTTGCCCACAGGGACACTAAATATCACCTTTAGGTTGCTTACATCTCAAATGTCTTTGGGCAGTTTTACTGACAATTCTAATGTTGGATTAGAAACATTTGGTAAGCCTATGTCTCACCAATGATGGTTAATGTTGAGTCTTCTCCGTGTCCTGGTGAATGACTGAAGTAGATACATCTTTGCAGTCTTCACACTCAATATTTGAATACAGATCTCATTCTTGAGTGCTGCATCTTCTGTTAATGTGTGCAAAAATCCTGGTTTAGATATGTCATCTGGAAAATCTTGTTTCACTTACTGTTTCTGAAGCAAGTAAAATCAGCTCTGATGTTTGCCGTGAGCAACAGATAAATCCATTTAATTATTAAAATAGCTTTGTTGCTGATTCATAGGGGTGTTCCCTGTGGTCTAAAGCCTTTGTATATATAGGCAAGGAGTAAAAAGACCCCCACCTTTGTGTGCAGTTCCTTTCAGAAACAGGAAGAAAGTAGAGATGGAGTAATGTCTTCTACTTGTCCATAGCGGGGATGATAAACTTATAAAACAAGCATAAACATTTATGTTGTACTGCCAGTGTATTATTACAGTTGGACTTGATGATCTTGAAGGTCTTTTCCAACCTAAATGACTCTGGTTCTACTTAGACCTCTCTTTCTGACATTCATTTTCTGAGTTGGCAATTTTCTTAATTGGTGAAAAAAGTCATTGTGTGTGGACAAATATATCCAGAGAATACCATGTAAAGTATAAAAATATACACACTTTGTCACCACTTTATAATCTTAATCTTTCATTTATTTGGCCTGTTTTTATAGAGTTAAGAAGTGCATTACAGGCTGTAGTCAAAACTGATTTGAGCGACTTAATACTTTCAGGATAAAACCCACAACACTATGTGAATTTAGCTACATGTAGCACATGCTCAACAGTAAAGCTGTTCCTGTAGATGTGATGACTATTTGAGATGTGCAATAAGTAAAGAAAGGATGTGACACTGATTTGCCTAACATAGACATTCATTTAAAACTCACTGTATATAGATTTAAAAACAAGTAGCTGCATTTGTTTATCCCTTTTCTGATATCAACACAAACAAGAGATTTAACAGAAACTAGAAATATGAAATGTTGTATGACGTAAGTCTTAGACATGATGAGGGTCAAGACTTTGCTTGGAACCTGTCCATTGTGAGCCCATGTGTAGCAGATCATCTGTTTATGATTCTTCACACATTCAAAGTCCAGTGGCTGAATACGAGACTGAATGAGTGTGAAGAGTACAGGCTTCATCAGCCAGGCCAATAAATAGACTTTACTGGCACTCTGGGTACACAGACTGCACAAGTACCTTTTGCCCAGCTCCCAGATGTACTTTGGCTTCTCATTCTTCTGCTGAACAAAAAGACAAGGAAAACATGTTGAGTGTCACTTGGGGTGGGACTTCTGTAGGGGTGTGTGCCATCCTTAAAGTTTTAATGAGGTTTTTCAACAGATAGAAGTAACTTTTTCTTTACAAATAAAAATAAGTGGAATGACTGCTTCAGTCTTTGTTTTCCAGTGTCCTAAGTGGCCTTAAGTGTCACAGTAGGCTTAAGTGGCTTGCTAAAGAAATTTGGGCTTATGCAAAGTTACTTTGGTCTTTTAAAAAAAACTTTTTAATTTGCTTCACTGTCTTCTGGAGCCTGCAGACAGCTGTTAAGCTCACAATTTAGTCTTGCATTTGAAAAATTCAGGGTCAGTTGTGGTAAAGGAGTGTAACTTTTGTGGCTCTGTGGGCAATAACTTGATTTTGTGAAGAAGTGGCATAGCTTTTAGGAATAAGCAGCAGGTTAGAGTTTGAATTGTAGAAAATCTATTTGAGGACTGAACTATTTGACTTCTCTCTGTACCAACTGCTGTTACATGTCTTTGTCCCATATTCATACAAACAGGATAAAAAGGGTGAAGTGCTGCAAGAGGAGCAGTTTTGCAGCTCATAAGAAAATGGAGTGCTACGCAGATGGCAATGTTTTCAAAAAGTAGAATATTTTCAGTCCCAAATCAGAGGATTCATCACATACAGAAGTTGTGCCTGGGTTCATGCTTCAGCTGATCCTTGACCTGCAATTTTTGAGGTCACTGGCTGGTATAGATGTGGAAACGTGAATGGGAAACCACCATAACAGATGCACTGCTAATAAGGACACTGCAAATACTTAGAGAAAAAAATTTTAATCAACATAAATTATTAGAGTATAATAGTGGGATAATTGTGGACTAGAGTTTAGCAGCAGCTGTCAGCAAACAGGATTTGGAGATCCCTCTCCATTTGTGAGCATTATAGAAATAAACTGATTTGTATGTAAGACTCATGGTTCAGTGCTAGCAGGGAAGACTTGCTAAAAACTACCAGAGTTCTTAGCAAACTCAAGGTTTCACATCTGTTGCAAAGCTAGGGAGGAATGCCTGTAAAACTCTTGAGTATGGAACACCCAGTTAATCCTAATAGTTCTGTTCCTCAGGCCGTCGTCCAGCCTTACCAGCAGAGAAGTGAATCATCCTTTTCTCTTGATGGACAGGGAAGAAAACATGCTGTCAGTGAAAAAAATTGTGGCTTTTCTTTCTGTTACCCTACAACTCAGTCAGTAATGCTCTGAAAGAAAAGTCAGTGGAGCAGAAGACTTCTCAAAGAGAGCCATGTCTGAAGGTAAGAAAAATCCCAGCCTTTGCTCATGCAGTTTTTGTCACTCCCCTGTTCCTTTTGCTGGACTTTGCAGTTCAGAAGGTGAGCCTGCGGCTCTCCTTATGCAGTACTGCTTCTGCCCCAGTACATACTTGATCTAGAACAAGACCCGAAGGACTGACCATAGTATTGATAATGAGTAACTTCATCTGTCTGCTCCATGTACATTTTCAAACACTCCGCTTCTGCAGCAGTATTTGGATGGCACAAAGAGATACTGTGTTTTTAACAATGTAAATACAAGGGGTTTAACAGTTTTTGCAATTACTGAAGCTTTAAGTCTGCCATCAATAATTTAGTATTTGCCTTTTTTATCACATTTCCAATGCGAAATGACAATTAGATTTAGAGTTTATACAGTATATCCCTCTCTATGACAGGCTTGCAGAATTCTACTTTCCCATTCAGCCAGAGTGAGTAATAGGTTTTGATGGTGTGCAATGTATCATTAGGGATTTTCTCCCCCTTTACTATCTATGTAGGGATGTGTTCTGAGCTTGGATCGGTAAGTTTTCCTACCTTTCATTAAATGTTGCTTTCCTCTTAGTTACAATTCTAGCTTATGAGAACCTGCTTTTTATGCTCTCCCTCTGGCTTCGTCAGTACAGGTGGTGTGCAGATGAGAACAATCTGCTTACTGCTTCATCCTGAAGTGTTAGGGAACTGTGTCTTTATCTACGTACGAGATGAAAGCATTTCATTGACTGCCATGCCAGCCTGAGCCTCCTGAGGTTTGGCTGAAGCAAATGCCTAACATAGTAGATTTTTACAGGGATTCTGCTGTAGTGGGTGTGCTTCTATTGCTGTAGGCGGGTAGTTACGGTTTGCAGCTGTAGGACAAGACTGCAGCAGGCACCCTTGACTGCAGTGCTGCCTGGTCTTGTGGGAAGCGGGCTGAGGTGGGCACGAGGCTGGCAGGGGCACAGCTTGGCAAACTCCCCTGCTGTGGTTGTTTACTGGATACCATATGCCATGTTGTGCCCTCCTTCTTGCTTCTCTCCTGCTCACTTGGGTATGGATGTTTTCCCACATTTGACCCCTTCCTCTCTGATTAAGCAACTTGATGCATATTGCTGAAGTAGCCAGGAGCAGGGTGGGTGAGACTCTGCCATGGCAGGGGGCAGAGAGGAGAGGGCTTTTATCGATGCTCTCATTCCTCCTGTGGCTATGGCAAGTGATTTTTCATCTGGCTATTTACAACAAGGAGCCCTTCTTTGAGTTCTGCATGTTACAATGAAGCTATCTTGAGAACAGCATTTTCATTAATTCTATTGCATTTATAGGACATACCAAAGGTTAGATAACTGGAGTGATGGAATGTGGTTATTCCAACATAGTGCTGTGCTTTAATGAGGAGTCAGAAGGTTATTGTTATAATAGAGGCTACAATTGTGATTAAGAACCTACGGAAACCTCTTTAATTACACTGTCAGCAGTCTGCTGCTGTTGTTGGATGAATACTTAGTGCAGACTGCATAGGGAAGAAAAGATGGTGGGGGGTTTCTTCTCATTTATCTTTAGATCCATCCAGCCAAAAAACCTTTTACCATTTTTTAGGTCTAGAAGTAAATGTAGCTGCAACAGATTTCATACAAAGGCCTTTGCTGTCATTATGGTTTTGCGCAATATTGCCTTTTACATGTGTATGTACAGTTTGTTTCATTGAACAGCATGCTAAGAGTTTGGGAATCAAAATTTATAGTACAAATTAAATACATTTTGGGAAGCTGACACTTAAAATGGAAGTGGTGGAGGAAAATGAACATATTGAACTACCCACTTAACTGCTTACTCATTCTGTTTCTTGACACACTCAGCTTCTGCTGGGTTTGCTACAGCACAAGGATGACAAGAGATGATTCTTCATTTCCTTGTACCTTGCATTGCTGTTCATGCTTGATGTGAATATTGCAATATGATCTTGATCTTGGAAGGCTGTGGGGAAGAGCACACATCAGAGATGGACTCCCTGCTTTGTTTCCTGGTCGAGGGTAGGTATCAGCTGTGTAACATAAGTAACTAAGGAGTTCTTTAACTCTTCGGCTATTTGTGCAGTAAATTTTTAATAGAAAGAGATTCCAGAAAGCAAAGACAAATGCTCCAGGCCCTGATTCTTACGAGCTTTCTACAAGTGATTGCCCCATCTCTGCCTTCTTGGGAAAACACAACTTCCAAAAACATATGATGAAAAGCATCATATGCTTTTCACTGCATATGCTTTAAAATACAAGTTGAGGTGAGCTCAACTGGTACATGACTCCCCGTCTAATAGTACATGACACACAAAAAGCTCTTTCAAATAGCTTTAGAGTAAGGTCGCAAAGTCAGGCATTCAAAGTGTAGGTGCTTGTGTGCAATTATGTCTTCGAAACTTTCTCCTGACCTTTTCCAGACATTGGCAAGGCAACTTATTTTTCCTAGCTTTCCTGCTGAATTATTTTGGTATTTTTAAATTGTTTTGTTCCTTAAAGGGAGGCACCTGATGTGGAAAATTTCAGCTCAGAGTTGAAAGATGGCAAACATAAAAATAACTGAAAAGGGCAAGCTTTTGCTAGTGAGCAAAATTACCAATAGATGGTTTCATTGGCTTGGCCTTCACTGTGAATGACTTTTGAACATATAGCTCAAAGAGAGCTAAACATATTTTCTCAGCACTATTTAGTCAGAGTTTACCTAACAGCCATCTAATCTGCTGAAAAAATCTTGATGACAATCACAAGAAAGTCAGCATCAGTTTTGCTATTTCAGTTTGCTCGCAGCCTGTGTAGGTCACACTGATACCCTTGGATTCTCACTTTCATGAGTAATGGGTTTGCGTTAATATTATAAAGCTTTTACGTGGTGTGAAGAAGAGAAAATAAAAAGCATCTAAGCTCAATAGCAAAAAGTCCCTACCATCTTTCCGGCATTAGGAGAGTATTTGTGGCTGCGTTCAATCCTGTTGTCTCTGAAAAATTGTTTTCTACTGAAGTTTTTGGGTGAGCAGGACTGTAATTTTGCTTTCATGCACACAAAGCTTTGCTATTTGATTCCTGTTCTCTAGGCAGCACACTGCAGACAAGCCTCAGTTGAGAAAAATTCAAAGAAAGCATACTGTTGAGCTGATAAAGCCATCTTGGTCTTCCAGCCCTTTTCTGGGAACCATGGCTCTGTCACCAATGAACTGTGGCTTACTGGATCAAATGAATGTAGTCCCTCAAAGGTAGCATTGCTGGGCTAAGCTGGGCAGCGCTGGTGGCAGGGTACTGAGAATCAGATGATGTGTGGGAACAGCTCAGTTCTTTGTCCACAGCAGAGGATGTCATGCTGTAAATGTGCCTATCTTCCCCTTAAGGGGAAACAACTGTGGAGCTGTTTCTTTTTAATTGTTTGTGAGAAAAAAAATGGCATGTACAACACCTTGTCATTACCCCCTCAGCACAACCCAGGGGTAGCATGTTTTCACTAGTATGTATTGTTCAAGTGAAATAGAGGTATTGCTAATTCTTACAGAATTTTTCATAGTCTGTAGCAAAGATAATTAACACAGAGACAATACATCTTCTTAGTGCTAATGCCTTGTTACAAATATATGCAATTGGATTAAGAAATGAGGGAGAATGCATTTACTTCTTCCCAAAGCCCTAATGGTTTGGTTAAACACCTCCGACAACTGGTCAATATATCTTTACATAGATATACTTAGTTTGTTGCACTTTGGTGAAACAATTATCAGCCTCCTCTGGGTGCATTTGTCTCAGCTTTTCAGCTGAGAGCAAGAGAGAGTGTGCCCTTGAATCGAGCCCCTGACTGTTCCCTGTTACTCAGCCTTGGATGCTGCAGAGGGGTTTGGGGGAGAGCACAGCCAGGCTCTGTGGAGAACAGGGGCGTCAGAGATGCTGTGCTTCCTACTGAGTGTCCAGCCTGGGGCCAGGTTAGAGCTAGTCCCAACAAAGCCCCTGATGTGTGTATGTGAGGGGGAAATGGGAGAGGGAACAGTACAAGGCTGCCGTGCCAACTGTTTTGCACTTCCAGTTGGGCTGTGCTGCTCTGCTGGTGTACAGATAGCTTGTGTTTGCATGTCGAAAGGGTTTTAAAGATGGGCAGAACTAAGAGAGAGTTGTGTAGCATAATACATATAGCAAAATCTTCAAATGGTGTTTGTGGTAGGGTTTTGATCATGTGTGTATAATTATTTGCAAGAAGCTATTTTTATTTTTCAGCATAGGTACTCCATAACAATGAATAGCATTTAAAAAATTAAATCTCACTTTTTGCTCGCCATGGAAATCTGAGGCAATTCTTACAGAGTGCTGCTGGACTGCCCATTTTTCAAACTGTCATTTGAGTGTAATTTCTTCTTCAATTATGTTCAAGTTTTATGAAGTTACCTGAGTTATGCAAAGTTTAAAATGGTGTTTGTTAATAGATTTGCTTGCTCTTTGGCTTAATACAACAAATTAAACAGTTATTAAGCTGCTAAAAAACAAAGCTATAGAAAACAAAATTATCCTGGAGTGCAGTATTGCTTGGGAGATCTTGGACAAGCCATATATATGAAGTTAAGGATACTTTAGGGACTCTAGTGCTTTGCAGGATGTGGCTGTTGTGTTAGTGTCTTGAAAGGAAGCAAGTAACTGTAAATGAAGAGAATTTGATTTTGTTATGTGTAAAGGGAGAAGATATCTAACTGCTGTGATGCAGATATCAGTTGGTCTACTACATACATGTATTTGTGATGCTTCACAATCACAGTAGAATTTAAATAAAAATTTCTTATAGTGGGTTAAACACTAACATGGCGTAAAGGGTCTTTTTCTGTTGAGTTATTTGTATTGTACACATGGGCAAGGAAGCTATTTAGTCGTTTCTGAGTGTCCTTGATGGAAAAAATCCTTATAAAAGACCTTTGAAATAATACTTCGATTATTCTTGGCCTGTTTTACAACTTTAAAAGTACCGGAATAGAAGCAAATTTGTATATAGCAATGTATTTGCAGGGGTTTCTTTCCTAATACTAGGCAAAAAACAAACAAAAAGAGGCAAAGCATCTGGGTTATTATCTTTGATTTTTGTGGGTTTTCTTGCAATCACTTTATCTCACTTGAATTTTTTTTTCTGCCCGCAAACTGTGTGAAAAATACATATGCAGCAAAGGAAATTGATTAATGCTCCTCAGGGGAGTAGTTCTGGCTATGAATAAACCGTTGTCAAATGTAGAATGTAAGCAAACTGAAAATTTAGGATTTCCACCTGCCTAATTGTTTTTTGATGATAATGTTGGAAGAAAACCCGTATAATAGCAGTGAGAAAGTGAGAGCTTTCCCCAAAGAGGCAGGAATTTAAAGCCAATACAGCATTGTCTTCTATCAGTGCTGCACTAGCCTCCTGTCTCTTATTTTTACTCTTCCAGCCCCCACCTTAAGGTTGATAGGAGGCAGCACGGTCTGGGAGAATTTACTCAGGAAGTGGGCCCTCTGAACAGCAGAGTTCAACTCTTCCTGCCTGACATAGCACTTTCTTTCGTACAAGAAGAGTGTCCCCATGTCTCCATGAGGCTTTGGTTGTGGTTAGTAGGCTACCACTGTGGTTAGTAGGGCATAGACCAGGCATCCAGAATGTTGTTTAGTCAGACCATAGGGATTTTTTTTCCTTTTCTTTTTTTTCTTTTCTTTTTTTTTTTTCTTTTGGTGGTTTCCTTTTTCAAGGCAGGAGGAGACCACTCTACTGGAGAGAGGGAGAGATCTTTGCTCCTCACAGCAATGGGGAGTTGTGGCCACCACAAATCTGTGCAAATGTGTTCCTCTGCCCTCAGTGCTGGCTCTGCCGGCTTTTGGGGCCTGGTGAGACCCTTCTGTCAGAGCAGCACACATGCTGTGTTTTGGGTTTTGTACTCTTCTTGGCTGTGGAGACGGAAGGATTTATTAGTATTTAATTTGTAGTCTGGCAGAGGGAGCTTGTATATCAAAGTATAGTGGCTTCCAAACCCGAGTGCAATAACTATGCTAAATACTTATTGTGGCTCTGCTCAGGATAATCTGAGGTAAGACCATGTTTAAAACACGTTGAAGATCCATAGACAGCATTTCCAGCTTTGTTTGTTAAATCAGTTCTCTTCCTTTACAATTCTAGTGTTTTTCCCTTCCTTGAGGGCAGTGAATATAGCAAAGATTCATTGACCAAATGATTGATATTTGTGGACGTACCTTGGGAAGCTTAGGCAGTTGTGAGATCATGGCTTCTTCTGTACTTCTGCCCACCTGACTGGGTACCCCAGGCTGCACAAGATTCACCTTGGAGTGGATATTGTCTGTCTGGGCTGTTGGTGGAAGCACTACAGCATTTGCAGGTGCCAGGTGAAGACCCATAACATACTGCTAGGGTGCCCACTATGCAAACCTGTATAGGCCTAATCAAGCTGTTTACTAAAAACAGCTCTTAAAGTAACTCTTAAGATCAAGTCTCATCTAAAGAAGCATAGTCTGCGGCTATCACGTATTTATATTCCTAAGGAACAAAGCAATCACTGGATACCTTATCAGTTGCTGGTTGTTTCTCCAACTTAAGTTGAATCATGAAGGACAGAAAAGCTGTTTTGCTTTTTGGGTTTTATTTAGTACTTTTTTTGTTTTTCTTTTTTTTTTCTTTATCTTTAGTAAAGAAAACAGCATTTGTAAACACTTTTTCTTTCTTATCTGTGGCTTTTAATGAAACAAATTGCATGGTACTGTCACCTCTGCAGTCCTTCATCCTGTGCATACAAAGGACAATATTCAAACCTGTACTGTGCTGTAAATTGCTGCAGAGGCAGTCAGCAGGCACTGACCCAGACGGTTCCTGGTGGTGAGGGAGATGAATGGAAAACTGAGAATCCTTTTGTGGTTGTGTTGTTTGCTTCTTGAAATTGGAGGGACTGTTTGAATACTTCATGCTTCCTGATTTCTACCCTCTCTGCTCTCCCCCCAGGATTTAAAATATTTAACTTGCTAAAAGACTTTGGTTTGAAATCCCCTAAGTGGGAAAGCACTGATTGTTGGCAAGTTCAAGTGTAAAATTGCTTGTAAGTACTCGTGGGGGAGCAGTGCAATGGAGCTGAACAGTACTGAAAATGAGAGTACTCTAAATCAAAACACGTTTGTTAATTAATGTTCACTGCTGGTTTCTGAGAGCACAGCTAGTAAACATGCAATCCAAAGTCCATTTAAGTCAATCAGCAAAATCTTACTGGAATTAATTTGGGCTGGATTTTTAATTAATTCCTTCTTCCAAGACATTTTACCTTATATTTCTGTTATAAGGTGTGGATCTCTTTTTCCTTGGATGTTTAATGAACATGATTATATAGTGGTTTTGTATGACTGAGGTGAACCAGATAAGTATCTTAGCCATTAATTAATATGGAAATCTATAATTAAACGATTTTGATTCTCAGGAAGGAACAGATAAACGTGGATTCTTTGCATTTATATGTATTTTAAATAACTGAAGCATTAAAAAAGAGGAATTAAAAGCAGTGTTTAGGGAAAGCCTAAAGTAAGTTAATATTGCTGCTTAAGGCTTGCTTTTGCCTCGTCAGAATTGCTAGATGCTCAGATTAATTTCATTCATTGTCTAAGATTAGTCTGACCCCTCTGTAGAGATGAGGGTTAATCCACTGAAAAATTGCTCTGTTCTGCACTGTATGCTGTTAAATCTTGCAGAATGGGTTTGGTTGTTGATTACATTTCCATCATTCTTGTTACACTAATTTAAGAAAAGCAGCATTTGAGGTGTGTAGTGGTCTGTAGGTCTGATGCTGTGCCCCAACATCAGACCATATAGTATCGAGGCATTTTTCTATTTACCCAGAGCTGTGCTGGTACTGCTGTCTTGCAGTACTGGAAGCTTGTGCCAGAGCTGTTTGGCATCTTTCTTTCCAGCTGTCCACACAGTGCACTCTCTCTGGCTCTTCTCCCACTTGTTTTGGAAGAATGTGCTGGATATTTCTCCCCTTACTATTTCTGTGTAATTTCTGTTTGCTTTGTGAGGGCTGGGAAAGAAGTGCTGCTCCTTCATCCTGCCTATGAGCAGGCCCACTCCTTGGCCTCCGGGGTCCTCCAGGGTTGCTCTGTGTTTGGAGCCAGTTGGGTTGTAGCTCCTGTTTGCTCAGGGAGGCAGTTCTCAGCCTCATGAGGGCTTGGACATGGGGCATTTTGCCATATGTGGTGTTTTTCTTTAAAACTCACCTAAATAATTGAGCAGGGATATATTTTCCTTTATTTCCCATAAACAAACAGCTTTTCCTACATTAAAAGATCATCAGTGTGGTGGTGAAGTCAGCTCTTGAAGGGAGAATATGGCAGACTATTGCCCAGGTGATCATGCCATGGCTTTCCATGTGTATAAGATTTAATGCTCTCTTTTATGGTTACATTGGCCACAGAGAATGTTTTCTCTGAGACTCCTATTTAAGCAGCACACAGGAGTGGCTCTTTATCTAATGATGATCTCTTCTTTGTTTTTGTCATTGTTGTGTGTGTACCCCAGGCTATATTTCCTGTGTGGTGTTGAAGTGATCCTTTCAGGATAGGATTATTAACTAACTCACGAGCTTTCCCTTGGTTCTCATTAGTGTAATAGCTTAGTGTTGCTCAGGCAATAATTACTTGTGCCTGCAAGCTGAGGGCATATCTTTAATTTTGTAGACGCAGTAACTGAGACATGGAGAAAAGAGCGTTACTTGGAACCTGATTTAAAAGGCTTTTGTTTTGAAGAGTCCTTAGTATTATATATCTGTAAGAATGGATCAAGATGGGGTCATCATATTTTTCTGACACATCAAGACAAAGAAGAAGGGCTGGGCTTTTCCCCCCTCTAATGTCATTCTTGTAAATTGCAGATCTGTCTGATTTGAAATTCAGGTGGTGAAAGACAACACTTAATTTGCCCAAGGTGGAGAGTGTTAAATAACCTTAGGAGTAATCAGGCTCATCAACCATTAAGTCTTTATGCTCTTTCAGGAAGATGCCTGCTCTTTCCCTGCTGTTTGTCTGCTCCAAGCAAGTGATGTTCTGCACGCTCACTTGTGGCAGTGGCAGATGGTTGCTACCTCCTCCATACTAGCTACAATCCTTGCAGCACTGAAGTCTAGCAGGTGGCATCAGGATGCTGCCCCCTTTTCCTCCCCTGAATGTCGTTTGCTGGAGTTGCCAGGGCTTTTTGGACACACGGCACCAACCAAGGTTGGCTAACCCATGCTGTGGGAGTGGGTGCCCAGGGCAGCTCTTGGGCAGCCCTGGAAGTCCCTGCATGTGATGCAGGATGTCACCATGTCCTGGTGTTCCTGGGAACTGCATTGCAGGAGAAATTCAATTACCATCTTATTCCATGGGATCTGGTACTAACTTCTCAGTTCAGTCAACCAGTCAGCATTTTTGCCTTGTTTTACTGGGACCCAAAGTCAAATGGTAATAATTACGTTTGTCTGTGGGCTTTTTCCTTATGAAGTTATTTGTTTTGCTTTTTCTTTTAAAAGGGCTTAGGGACCCTGTGGAGGGCTGTGTCTCAGTCCAGCTTCGTGTCTGTGACAGTGTGAAAATGGATGTTTGCATATTAATATAAAGCAGTTAAATGGGGACCAGTAAGATTTATAGTTGCTTTATTTTTTTTTCTTTTTTGATGCCAGAAGAATGTAAAAGGCTTTAGTATAAGGGGAGTGATGGCCAGAATGATCTAGCTCATCTGGTTGTGAATGCTTTCTGACTACAATATAATATATATCCAGTGCAGAAACATAAATCATAGGTCACAGTGAATCATGTTGTGAAGGCCAGTGGCTGTATTAGCATGTGCCCTTGTGAGTAAATTGAGATGTGTATTGCAGCCATACAAAGAATGTGGGGTTTTGGGGGCTTTTTGTATGTATGTTATTTTTTTCATGTAGACTGGGCAGGCAAAGGAAGACTCTTTACACAGCAAAATAAATTAGGCATATGTGTTATGTTTTATCAGTTTCCTTGCTTTATATGCTTGAGTGTCAAGAATTCACAGCACCCGTGCCTGTATAACAGTGTTGGATGTGTACTTAGCATGTATTTATTCAGTACCAGTTTTTGTAACTCGTTGACATTTATTCTTTCTATTCCTTTGTAAGCTCTCTGTTGGTTGCAGCATGGTGTAACTTCTCTTAGCAGGCAGGATTGAAATCCTTCTGAGTCAAATCACTCATTTGCACGAACACATCTCCTCTTGCTGATCACAAGACACATAAATACGGAACAAAATGAAACAAAACACATAAATAGGCTCCTGCAGCTACTGATGTTAATAGTAATTTACAATTGTTTTTATTCTAACTCCCCATTCCACCTGCCCAATCATCAGGGTTATGGTTCCCTCATGACCCCAGTTCAAGAAAGCGCTTTAATATTAGTCTTAAGGATATTGTTTTTCAAGACAAGCCCTTTAATATTTTCCTGGTGTTAAACCCTGTAAGAGCTGGATTTAATCCCCTGTTTGAATTTCAGCATGTCCTTTTCTATTCTGAATATGGATGCTTTTTAAATTGAAGCCTGATGGGTAACTGTGTAGGGAAAGAATACTTCTTTAGACCTCATTTGGTATTTTGTTACATAAAGAGGGAAAAAATAACCCTTACCAAGGAGGCTATTTTTCCCATTTCCCAGTTTTACTTTTTATTACTTATCATGTTGTTGGTAAGGATGCCCAGAGATCGCTGCAGTACAGGTGGTGGCTGCAGTGCTAAAACAAAGCACACACAGATGAGTACTTTGTCCTTCACCCAGGTAATCCCTTCTGAAATGCCATGGCCTAGGAAGGGCAGGGAGGCAGGAGGTCTGGCTGAGTGGGCACGGCAGGGAGCAGCCAGGCACCAGAAGCTGCTGCCCTGTGCCTGCCATGCGCCCCAGGCAGTCCTCACTTCCTTCTGCCAAGCTCCTCAGGGCTGGTGTCTCTTCAGGGGGAAGGCTGCTGTAGGCCAAAATGACCTTGTTTCGCACTGCCTTTACATCCACTCTGCTCTGCTGGTGTTCAAGTCAGACTGTTTTTCTGATTTAAATAAAAACCCTCTGTGAATTAAGTGGAGACCCTTGGTTTCCAGTGTGGCTTGAGCTGGACTTGTTTTTAAAACCTCCTCTACTGGTATATGGAAAGGATGTTAAGTTGTACCAATTGGTTTTTAACTGTGTTAATTAGGTGGGTCAACAGTTTATCCTGTTACTGGTTCTGGTGTTTTTTGAAATAAAGATGGAAGTATTTGCAGTAATTTTTCTCTTCTGAAGTTACTTTTTATGCAGTAGAGATGCAGACTGTTCTGGTTTTGTTTTTTTTTTTAGTAAGAGATAATATACCTCAGAAGTTTTTAGTGTGTTGTGCACTCAATCAAGTGAACTAAAAGTATGTAGCTGTGCCATTTACTTCCCTCATTCATTGCTCTACTACCTTTGTTCATTGCTGTTAGGGTTTGTAGATGTTGCATGCAGTTAAGTGATTGCTGTGCAGTTAAATTTTGATTAATGTGCTTATCTGGCTGGAGTGATTTTGCATCCTTGTTTTTGCACTGCTTCCCTTTTATTTTAGACTCAAATACCAAATACCCAAATCACAAAAGATACACACTGTGGTGCAGAAGCCTGAAACTCCTGAGACTGCTGTGCCATGTGCCATGAGGATGGGCAGTGTGTTTTGCTCTACTGCTGTCACCCACCCAGGCATGCTGTGTGGGCACAAGGAAATTGTCTTCACAAACTTTAGAGCACCCTTACGTTTAATTTTGATTTTTTTTTCCACAGAAGAAGGCGGGGAGGGGGGGGAAGGAAAGGAAGGGATGAGAGGGTGTTTGAAAAGCAGGGGAATTGACAAACTGACCAAGGGTTTGTTTTGCTAATGTACTAAAAAGCTCAACTAGAGTAGCGCATAGAATTTTTGAAGATCTTGGTATCTTATGCTAGACATTTGTCTTCTGAAATAATGAGGTCCTCAGCTGGAAGGGAAAAACTACTTGCAATATGGAGTCAGTGTGATAGAGGAGATTTGGACAGAGATCTGAGTACTAAGATAAAAAGGCAAAATTCTGGAAAATAGGTGCCATTCTCCAAAGAAAAGAAGAGACTCTATCTAGAAAGGGGTATGCAGGAAGATACGTTGCAAGAAGGACAGTCTGGAGAGATGGAGCTAACACAGGAGAAAGCTACAGGAGTGAGGGCTCTTGGTGGTTTGGTAGATAGGAGAAGGAAAGCACTACAAAATTAAGAAGCTTGATTCACAAATTTTTGCCTCGTGTCCCCTTAAGTTCTACAAGTCTTACAAAATGGAAATCCAGTGACAAATTGACTTGTAAGGAAGAGCATGAATGAATGCCCATCACATTCTCTGAACAATTTTCTCTTCAGAAGGAAAAATGCGAGATGCATTTGGTTTATAATCTTCAGAGAAGACAGTTGTCAGTGAAGACCTTAATGCCTCACTAGTGTAATAGGAAAAATATGTATTCATCATCTAGGGAATCAATGCCTAAAATCTACAATAAATGTGGGTTTTGCTCACTTAAGAGACTACTAAGACTGTGACAAACTGGCAATTAATACCATCAATGATTAATGTTTGATTGTGTTAGAAGTTATATTTAATGATTAATAGCAACAGCAATGTGTGTATGTATATAAAAGATGTTGATTGCTGTATTAGAATTTACTGGCTGAGGAGAAAATTGGTTGCTTCCTGTTAAATATCAGGTTATTGCTACTTTATTCTGAGTTGTATTTGTAAGTAGGCAGCATTGTTTACTTGTAAAATCAACATTAATTTTGTGAAATGCATTTAGGGCAGTTTCTCAAAGCCAGATAAATAGAGCTGAAAGGGAACCTGGAATTTTTGTATTGTCTCCTTCAATTATTTGTAAGTGAATTCAGTTTGTACTAATGTTTTTCTTAGCCTTATCATGGCTTGATGAAAATGAGCATGTAGAAAGTTCAGGAAGAGGGAACACTGCTTTTAAATTGCATTCCCAAGTGTTTTCCTGATCTGTAGTGGAGAAAGACTGGCAAACACTCTGATCTGTGTTTTGTTGGCCCCTGCAATTGCATGTTATTTCTTTCATGTAACTTAAACTCTGGATTTGCTACTTCTTTATTTGAATGTGCAACATAAAATGAATAAAATTGTATGTGTTTTGAGCTGATGTTCTGAAGTTGTCACTTTAATCAAAATTGGGTTGCTGTCCAAGGGACCCTGAGTTTTTATTTAAATGAAATTACCTAAGCAGCACAGCTCTATACAAGAGAAGGAGGTGCCTTGATGAATACAATGTGGCATTTGGATGCTTGTTAGCTTCTCAAAACACACTCTGGTTCCCAAAGAAGTGTCTCCAGTTGTGTCTGCCTGGTTTAGCTTGGAAGGGCAGGATTTATATTACAGGCACTCTGAAAACTAGACAGACAAATCACCTTTTTGTTGTTTAGGTTTAAGAGTTTGGGGGAGATTTAAACTTCTAGGACTTGAGTGTTAGGATGGGTTTGAGACTGCAGAGGAAGCTGCTGTAGGTACAGAGACTGTTCTTGGCTGTGGTTACTCCTCTGAGCTGGGTAAGGCATCCTGGCACTTCCTGGCATTGCTCCCCATCGCTGGAAGCTGGAAGTCCCATGGTAGCAGTGCTGGTGGAGGGGGACTGTTGACTTATTTTTCTCTAAATTTCTTGTGTGTGGTTTTTGCATCTGACATGTTTCTTCAGGAACAGCTTCCCAGAGAAGGCTTTTAGGCTCAGTATGAGCTAGTGCATGGGAAGCACAACACACAGGCTTTATCATGGGCTCTTCTCTTCCAATGAGTTCAGGTGACCTTAGGTGAGTTATTTAATATCTTCATGCTTTTGTTTCCTCTCCTACTCTTTGCCCTTGTCTTTTGTTAGTTGGGATGGTATCTTTTACTGAGCACAATGGAAAGCTTGTCTTAGATGGGTCATCCAAGTATTATTGTAATGCAAATGAAAAAGAGGATGTTTTTTCCTCTTTAGTTGAAGAACTTTGACCATGAAAAGCACTAACACTGTTTCTACTGTTACTTTACTACTGATATTTTTCTTGTTGGGCTTTTCTCTTTATTTTGCATCAGAAAAACATCTATTTTATGCAAATATCTGATGCTTCCACTTGTTGATCAAACTGGGAAGATGGAGGAAAAAAGTGATTCAAAGGTTATTTTTACTGAAATAAAGGGAAACGGAATTTTTAATTTTTGGTCAAATGCAGTGTTTTAGATGTGTCAAAATAATTGATTCTGATGTATGTGAAGCTAATTGTGTTGACATTTTCAAAAGTGTGTTGGTTTTCCCTTGCAAGGGAAAGTGAAGTTCTAAAATCAGGGCCAGAAGTTACATTCCCCCCTTTTTGTGCCAGCTTGAACTAAGGGCAGTGTGCAGGGTTTTCATTCCTGTTGGAGGGGCTGTGGAGCCAATTCCCGGCACTCCAATGGCAGGCCATGAGCAGCCACCATCCTTTAGCAGGTTCAGAGTGGGAATGGAAACTGGGATTTCCACGACTGCTCATGTAGGAAAAGAGTAGTGCAAACAGGATCATGTAGATCCTCCACAGCTGGGGAGGGACCAGGGTTGAAGGGTAAAAGGAACAGTGGTTGGCAAATCTAACATTAACTTGTTAGTGGGCAGGTGTTTATTACAAGAGCTTGAAAGTTTAATGTTGTGGAAATATTTATAGTTTATTCTGGAACTGCTGGAATAAGCTTTTAAGAGTTTTTTTTTTTTTTTTTTTGTGTACTGTTTTGCTGAAACTGAACCAAATAAGCCCAACATTTTCAAAACATTTTTTCTTTTGTTGTGGCCAGAGTGTTTGGGAAAATTCACCCTGTTATTTCAGTCGCTCTGAAGTACAGGTTTTGACAAAATGAGCTGTCTAAAACAAAAGCTGAAAAATATTAAGTCTGGTTCTCGTTTTCTTGAGAAATGCCAACTGTCTTTTCTACTGGCTATGCATTTGATAAATTAATTCAGTGGTTACATGAATTAAAAATAAGACTGTCTGTTAGCATAAAACTTTATGACAATGTAAAAAAACCTTTTCATTTCCATTACATTTCCTTGTTTGTGGTACACGCAGCACAACAGTCATAGTACAGTAGCAGTAGTGAACTGATTATCCTTCACAAAGTAGCTGAGACTGAGGAGTTAGAAATATGGACTGGGAATGACATTTATAGTGTTGGCTGTGAAATACTCATGGAAATCCACTTCTTCCATAAATATTAATTTGACATTGGCTTAGTGGAATGACTCAAGATTATAAAAATGCATTATTACATCTAGATAGCCTTAGGAAGTATTTATGTCTGCCATAAAAAAAGGTATGAAACAGATATGAAAAGGTTTTTAAGTTATGAAAAGTAAAAGAGGGTTGAATGTAAAGTTAATTGGTATTTAGAGCATATAAAGTAGGGTCACATTTTTTTTTCATTTACATAAATGGAACCAAAGCCTATTCTGAATGACAAGGGAATGCATCTTGATTTCTTTCCAGATTTGTCACATGTTTTTAAGGCACCTGTGCTCTGAGTTTAAAAATGCCCATGTGCAAAGTACAGGCTTTGTTCCACTGTAGCACATGTAAAGATGCTTTAACTGAGGAACCAAAATAACTTGGTGGTGACCTTTTGCTTCAAGACCTGACTGCTTTAAAGGCAAGTTGTAGAATCATAGAACCCTTTAGCTTGGAAGAGACCTTTAAGATCATTGAGTCCAACCATTAACCCAACACTGCCAAGCCCACCATTAAACCATGTCCCTAAGTGCCACATCTATACATTTTAAATACCTCCAGGAATGGCACCTCAACCACTTCCTTGGGTAGCCTGTTCCAGTGCCTGACAACCCTTTTGGTGAAGATATGTTTCCTCATATCCAATCTAAAACTCCTCTGACACAACTTGGCCTATCACTTGTTACTTGGGAGAGGAAAACATTCCTTGTTAAGTGGACCTGCAGATTTCCTGAAGTGAGTTTGTTGTAAAAGGAACATTTCCAGAGAGAGGAATGCTTCCAAAACCGTTCTTCATTCTGTTTCCTTTTGTTGATTTTTCTTGCCATGTTATTTCATGGCATCCTCCAGGTCATAGGTTTGTTGTCATAGTGATGATACTCATCTTTGTAAAATAATAAAATTTAATTTTTTGACAGCAGGAAGAGAAAGTAGATCAAGTTGTTGATATGCAGTATCATAAGCATTCTTCTTGGCAGGAAACTTGTACAGATAAATCTTCTAACAAAAACCAGACTCTTATCTTCATAGGGAGATTTTAATTGAGGTTTTGATTAAAAAAGGTTGACTGTTTCAAGCTGTTGTTTACTTTTCTATTCTACAGCCATGACTACTTTTTTTAAGGCACATGGTACTACATGTCCTTTAAAAAGAAAAGAAGCAAAAAAACCCAAAAACCCAAGCCAACCCAAAACCCTGAAAATACTAAGTAAAAATGTTCCTGCAGTGCTCCTTGGTAGCTATTTTGGTGTGACATTTTAATTACAGTCCAAAGGCCTCAACATCACTTTAAACCTGGTATTTATATAAAGCAGAGAATTGTCTTTATTCTCAAGAGCTTGTAGTCCCAGAGAACAGGCAAAGCAGATGTTTGAAACAAGCATGGGGACTGGGGTCACTTCAGCTGAACTAGCACGCTCAGTGCTGCCAGGATTGGCTTGAACCATAACCTCCTACTAGTGCAAGGTGCAGTTGATCCTGTTGTCACAGATAAATGGTTTGAACTTGTTTTCATATGAGTAGTTTGTTCACTGTAAGGGCAGGCAAAGCTGGCTCCACCAGGACATCAGTTTGTCTGAAAATTCACTGCACTTACTGTGCTTCAGTTGTATAGATTTTATTTTTTATTACTGGACTTTAATTCCTGGGGTTCAATTTCTTCTTGCTGTACCAAAGACATTTAAGAAAAGGTTTTATTGCAAGTCTCAACTAAAATAGCTCAACCTTATGAGAATGTGCAAGTGAGGTAACAGCTGCAAGATCGCTTCATGAGAAAGATCCTTCCAGCTATTCAAGGGCAATTCTAGTACGATGGGAATGCCTGCAGGAATATTCTACAAAGACAGTCCTTTTTAGCTTGTGAATTTATAATATTTTTTGACATCTGATATATAACAGTTGGGAAAAGTTGATTTTCTTCAAAACGCTGGGGGGAGGTTCCTGTAAAAAGGTAAGAAATACAATGATAGGGACTTCACAGTGAAACTGCAGTTAAAGGCAAACCATTTATATACTATTGAAGGCAGCTAATGAGCTAGTTCTGAACACTCTCCTTATGTAGTTTACTTTGAAGTAAAACTAGTGTGACTCATCTATACAAACATCACCTTCCAGGGAAATACCTTTGTTGTCAGTGAAGAGCAGTGGTCAGTTCCTCTGCTGCAGAGCCTACGGCATGATGTACTGCAACACCCAGGTCATTGCTGTTCCAGGTGCTGTTGCCCCTTCACTCCTGAGGGTGGTATTTTTTTGTTACCAGTGGGGGAGAAGGGATTAGATGGTTTCCATTTTATTATGGAAATGGTATTTTCATTTAGGGGAAAAAAAAAAAGTTTTAGAATTAGCTTAGTTGTATTTTGAGGAAAAAAAATGAGCCTGAGACATGCTCCTCTCAGCTGTGAAATGTAGTCGGCTGGTCTGTGCATATCCTGACAGTGAGAGCTAATGATCTCTGAAAACACTAAGGAGCAACAGTTACTGAGGGATCAGAAATCCCAGCAATGCCTCCTTTGGTCCTTGACCAGTCATTACAAAAAACATCTTTGTAGAAATGTGAAAAGGCTCTGCTCCAGCAAACCATTTGTTGCATTTCTTTATCACATGCTTTGAATGACTGTTGAACTTGATATATTTTTGTTTAGCATATTGGTTTTTTTTTTTTCCTGGTTTTGCTCCCCCTTCTACCTCCACTGAAATCTAGATGCAGATATATTTGAATATAGCTGTTTAGATAACTTATTTCTCTCAGAACACCATCTTAGCACGAAAATGGAAGCTATTTAGAGGTAAATGTGAATAAACTATAGTGCAACAGGTGGGTAATTCCTAGTTTGGGCAAGGTATAAAAATAGCCATAACTGCTTGTTCTTTTTGTTTAATACACTGCTAAATTATTTCATTATCCTCTTAGGATATGCATGACTGAATTATTTAGCAGAGGAAAACCCTAGGCACAATGTAGCTCAAAAGTGGGCCTTTTATCTTCAGGTTGAAAGTTTAACCAGTTTGTAAGGCTGTTTTAACATGTGGTGAACTGGACAGTCAGTGCTGTCATTTGGCTAAAGCTTAGACTTAATCAGGGTTCCCAGGCATCCAGGAGAGAGCTGAGGGTGGCTGGGACACTGCTCCTCTTTCTATTTGGGCTGTATTACCTTGGAAATGGGACTGGGGCAGTATTTTGAACAATTCCTACTGATGTAGCAGTGTGACTTGGCTATCAGTTCAATCAGAGCACAGCAGCTGGAGGAGAAAGAGAGGCTCTGTCATCACATACACCAATCCTTGTTTGATAAAGCAGGAAAATGGTATTTTAAGTATAACTGAAGGTAGCTTTTACCTTCCCAATTACACTGCTCTACTTTTCAGCCTGCAGATTAATTTTAGGTGTTTAAAAGTATTTGTCAGTAAAGTCTGAATATGAAGTCTTCTTTGAAGGGCCTCCTTCTTCAAGTAAATTGGCCGAGTATGACGTTCATACGTGATGCTTTTAGTTTTTCCCCACATAAAGCTTTTTTTGTGTGTGTGTGGTAGTCACATTCATACTTGGGTTTTTTTGGTACTAATTTTGTATTAAGCTTTGTGGAAGCAAAGAGTATATTTAGAGGTGGCAGAAAGTAACTGTTAGTATTAATCTTCTGGTTAAAACAACGGGGAGAGCCAGTTGAAATAAACCTTTGTTTTCCTTCAAATTACGGCAAGATAAAACTTTGAGCAGTATCAAGCCATGGAGAAGACTACAGTATTCAGATCTTAAACAGTGGTCAAGAAAAGGCTTTGTTATTCCTCAGAATGATTTGCCATCTGGGAGATCTTAATCTAGGTCTCTCATGTATGAGAGCCATCAAAAATTTGGTGATATACTTGTGATTGCAAGGTTCAGTATCTTTTTTTTTTTTTTTTCCCCCTTGCAAATGATCTCTTTCAAAATAAAACTTAATTAAAGGAATGCTGGGATACCAGTCCAGTAATGTCCTGTGCCACTTCACAAGCAGTTTGACTTGTAGTAATGAATTAATTAAATTCTTCAGATTTTATAGCCAGTACAACACATACTGGTTTTCATTCATGCATGCTTTATGAATGTGATGTTATGGGTGTTAATGAGTTCATCCTATTGTATATCTTGTTGAAATCAGGCATGCTAGGATTTACTATGTTAGAGAACTGCTTTCAAAGTAAGACCCCCAAATCAATAATTTTTAAAAAACCCAACAAAACAAACCCAACACATTATACTTGTATTTATATTAAACCTTAAAAATGTGAAGTGCCAGACCGATAGAAAGTGTTCATTCTTCATGTTCTGCTTTTATAGAAAATAGGCAAGACACTGGACTGAAACATTCTCTCAACTCTTAAAACCCAACTGAACACCCCCAAACGAACAAAAACCCCAACAAGTTTCTGGAGACTACTCCTGTTTGTGGGTGGAGACCAGAGAAAAGGAAAGCAGTTGGTAATACCTCTAAGAGGACCCATCTCTTGAACATGAAATTAAAATGTTAGCCTTAACATCACATCTTGTGGTTTTTTTTAAACCAGATTAGTGGAAAGAAGATGTGGCTTGAGCCATACACACAGTTTGTAGGCTTGGATGCTTTGGAATTGCATGTACCTGTTAAAATAACTGAGATTGGAGAAGGCAGTGATTTACACAGATCAAGAGGCCTGTTATGTAGAAAAGCTCTATGGCTTTCTGTATTGTAGAGAAGAAAAATGGTAGTGTTGAGATGAAAGGAGTTTACCTACTGCTGGTTTTGCAATGAAAGGTTTATTGACTTTTCACAGACATCAAACAAGTGTTCACTTGCTTTTTAATTTATTGCCATGCTGATGAGCTTCTGAAGGGGCCTCTGTCTCAGTGGAGAGCCCAGGCAAGCTGTCCAAGTGCTAGTCTCAGTCAGCAGCCCCCCACAGCCTGGCTCAGAGCCTGATTATTCAAATACAGCAATGGGCCTGGGCCATTACCATCACTTGGATAAGTCTGCTCTAGGAAAAAATCATATTAGGAAAGTATTGTTTCTCATAATTCCTTTGCCCATTTGAGAGGAAGCAAGAGGAGGCCAGGGCAGTCAAGTCTACTTTGCAGGCTGACAGCCTTGCTTCTGCAGCTACAGCTCTCTGGCCCCATGAGCTACATCTTCTGGTGAAGGTACATGCCCTGCTGATGCTGCCCCAGCGTTGTGAAACTACCATAAACCATGCCTAGGAGAGGGCTGTAGACAGAACAGAAGTGTTGCAAGGAATCCTATTGCTGCACTTTATCTGCAAACTTGTCTTGTGTGAGACTGACCTTGCTGGTTCTGGGAGAAGATAAAACTGAGACATTTCTCAGAAATGTCTGTGCACTCACTTGTGTATACAGAGACCTGCATCAAATGGTTTTTCCATGTTTGGTGATGGAGTTTCTGCCAGACCATTTGGCATGCATTTAATCAGGGATTAAAAGAGAAAGGAAATGTCCTTGTAAAAACTTTAGCAGTTAGGAAACACTTTGAAGTTCCATTGCTGTTGTGTTCTTCTTTGATCTCCAGATGTTCCAGTCATTTTTATTCCCATGCATGTGCTTATTAATTGCTTTTATATTTAATGTTTTAAGGGGGAACACTGTTTTACCTTTAATCAGCAGTGAAGGTGCCGTGATCCCATCGGTTCACTCCTGAGCAATAGAACTTACTCAGGAAATATGATAGCAAGCTTTAGGTTTTTTTCTAGAGAATACTGGCACTACAGCTGTCACTTGTAATAGTGAATCCAGAGCTTACATCCAGTTCCTTCTCCAAGGTTTTAACCTTGAGATTGTTCATTATGGTATCTCATTGTAAAGTATTACGATTTGTATTTATTTTGTCAGTGACAGGGACTTCCCCACAGTGAGAGAACTATAGAAATACCCAAATTTCTCATGTTTGGTTAAAAAGAAGTAGGGGAGGAAGATGTTACTAATGCCCTCTGCAACAGTGATTTGTTTCCTGGATCTGCCGTGCTTGCAGTGTAATTCTGAAATATTTGCAATATAAAACAGTTTACACAGCTGAGCACAAAGGCCCAACTTTATTAACAGTTCTAGAAACCAGAACAGAAGGGAAGGAAATGGAGGTGCAATCCAACCCAGTATAACTTGGGCTTATTTAAAAAAAAAAAAGTGCTAATGTTTTTTGAGACTCCCCCCACTGTCACCAAGACTACAGACTTAAAGAAATACGAATACACAATGCCCTTCACTCTCTTTGGAACAGCTTCGGAGTGACTGTGGATTTGGGCTAATAAAATTATGTAGGGATTTCACATAGCTCACACTTTCAAATTTGCCAGTTTGAGGGCTACAACCTTATTTTTATAACTAAACCCTGAGATTATATGGGTGGTAAGGCATTGAAACAAGTTGCCCAGAGATGTTGTGGATGCCCCATCCCTGGAAGTTTTCAAGGCCAGGTTGGATGGGGCTTTAAGCAATCTGGTCTAGTGGGAGGTGTCCCTGCCTGTGGCAGGGAGGTTGGGATTAGATAATCTTTAAGGTCTCTTTCAGACCAAACCATTCTGTGATTCTGTAAATAATGTTTTTTAAGTCATCACATCATTTAATGAGCTGTGCTTAGATCTGGTCCTCCTCCTCTGAATTTATAGTTCTTTGAAGTGATTTCTTTCCTATTTGGAGTAAAAGGGAAATAGTTTAAGAATATTTCTGGAACATTTTTCATGCAAGCAATGCAGTTCACTTTGTAGTGCTTGAAAGCCAATAAATAGTCCTGGCTTTTCTTTGCGACAGCAGCATGCAGCAGTTGGGGCTGTTTGCCCTGACATTATAACACAGACTGCGGGACTTGATAAGAAGACACTGTGTGGGAGCAAGATAAAATTATATCCTTGGGATTATACTAAAAATACATGTGTGAAAATGGTGTTTTCATGGCACAGTTTGACTTAACCTGTCCTTGAAGATACCACACCTCTTTTTGCCTGGTACTGTTTTATCTTGCTTCACAGATGACATATGGGGAAAATAAAGCACAGTGATAATGGCCAGTGTCCTGTGTATCTGAAGCTTTGTGAGCAGCAGTTGCACACTGTGTTTATAACCTCAGGCACTGCATGATTTTTGTACTTATCCCTGCTTGTCAGACCAGGATTCCCACTGGGCATAAGAGCTTGTTCGACCTACTCTCTTAGGAGCAATAGAGGAAATGTCTGTTTTTCAGAGCACATTGCTGGAGCATTGTCTCTATACCTGCGTTCTCAAAACTGTGTTCAGTTGGCTCAAAGTTAAGATAATGTTATGCAAAAAAATAGTCACAGAAACACTTGAAAATAAACACAGCTTTTGTTTTGCACTAAAAAATATTTAATTAGAATATTTGATGCTTGGAGCTTGATGTATAAAAACCAGTATGAAGTAAGAACGGTTTGACTCCTCATCATAAATCAACACGTACAGATTGTTTACTCTCTTGTAATCACCATTATACTCAGGCTGTAGAGTCCTGTGTATCTTAAGTCTTTCCTAGGGTCTTAGGGCGTGAGTGAATTTGCTTATAAAGATTGAGCCATGACCTAGTATCCACTTAGTCTGGGAGAGGGAAGAGAAATCCAGTCTGGCTTTACATCTCTGGGACATCTTGTATCTCCACATTACATTGTTTTTTTTTGGTTAAAAATGAATAGTCTCACTTTTAAAGTAGTGCTTGCCTATGTCAGCTCATAGAATATGCTGATTTGGAAGGGATCCATTCTTACAGGATTTCTTTACAATCTTACTAGATTCTTTCACTTTATTTCTTGTTTGTTCTTTCTGTCAGGGAAGCTCTGTTGTGTAAATACTTCTGCAATCTTAATAGAGAAGAGTAGGATTTGCTGGTGTATCTCTTTTCCAGTTTGATTTTGAGTTACTCCCTATTCCTATTCATCCTCCCTCCTTCTCTGCCATAACCACAAAACAGTCTGCTATGAAACAAAAATTAAAGATTAGAAAGATTAGAAGGCAGCAATTATTCAAAGACCTTCTCTAAGAGCTATAATAAAACTGGAAATCCTTTATGTAATGTGCTATATCCACTGAAGTTAATCCATTAAATAGGGAAACAGGCTATTACTGTCAGCATTTGTTGTGCATGGTGAGATGCTGTGAATTTGGACGAGTCCAAAGGGGTCAGGTCTGTGATGCAGCACTCCCAGGGCTATAAAACTTATGAGAACTATATAGAACAGGTTTCTAAATGTTGTCCCAGAGTGAATAGGGCACATATTCATTAGGTGGAGATGGATCAGGCCTTTCAAATTTCTCATTTCTTCACTGAGCTGAGTTATTTTATTTTGTCCTAAGCAGTGGTTGTCTTGCCTCCTGTGGGCAAGAAGTGCTAGAGCAGGGTCTGGTGGAAATCAGGCATGAATGGCCTGAAATTACAGTGGGGAGCAAGTGCTTGTTGGGCTTGACTGTTTAAAAACATTGTAAATGTATTTCAGGAGAGAAACAGTCAAACACTATCTACTTAGGATAAAGCAAGTCTTCCTGGCTTCACCACCTCCAGAGTAGCTTGGGCTGCAAGCTGTGTGATGGCAGTAGCCCTGTGGGACAAAAAGGGAACTGAGGGGTTGGTGGTGATCAGAGCTGAGCAGGGCAGGGAGTTGAAGATTCAGCCAGGGTTGCATGTGGATCACAGATACACAGTTCATGGACTCTTAAGGGATTTGTTGAAAAGGAAAGCAAGTTTCTTTGTTAGACTTACACTTCAGACTGCCACTAGAAGATATACAGGAGCCTAGTTGTTAAAAGAAGTTTGCAAACTATTATTTATATACAGCTTTTTCACTATCACCTTCCAAAAATCATCCTTTTCTGCTTCCATGAGATGTGCATCTGTGGGAGAGTAGTGGATATGCCATTTCGGCTGCTCTCTCCTACTTGTCATGTCATATGAACAAATCTCTTCTGAGGGCTGAGTGGGGGGCAAAGGCCAAGATGCAATCAGGTTTTGCTTCACAGGAATAAGAGGTCAGTCTGACTCAGCATTTTTGTTTCTATTGATGTGTTTTTTTCTCCATCCTCTTCAGGCATCTGGTTTATGCTCTAAGCAATGCGATAGCTTGTATTTAGACTTAATTTCTGTGCTACTTAATTTAGCATTCAAGGTGTTTTTGAAGACTTATGTCAAGCATTAACTTGCTGCACAGGCTAAGAATGACTGGATTGTGGATGTGGTTGTAGCCGCTGGTACTGTCTTTGCTTCCGTGCAGGACAGGAGAGGTCATTCAAATGCTGCAATAAATGTTGAAAAGCCTGAAGCTTAATTCCTGATAGATTTCCCTCTCTCACATTCCATGCTGTTTGAGATTCCAGTTTTGCTAGGAATCATAATTTTTTGCCAACTACTTTCAGAGCTCTCTTGATCCTCATGAGACAGATTCTGGCACAGCTCATCACATTGGAGGTAGTGCCTGGCTTTTCATGCTGGCAGGTAGAAATTATCCAGTAGCTCTTAAGTGTGCAGTGTTCCTGAGAAACAGCTTGTTTGTCTGGGATCCTACTTCAAGTTTTTGAAATACCCTCTCGTCATCCTAAATAATGTTACTGAATCCCAGGGTGAAGTTGAATTTTCTTCAGTACCTTCTCTGCATAGTAACAGAAGAGTCGAAGGCATCTATAGCTGACTGGCAGTTTTGTCTTTTGATTTTGGAGTGCTTTTTTTCAGGGATGGGGAGGTGAGAAGCAGAACCTTTTCAGAGAAGGATCAAAATTAAACTAATTAAGGTGGCTAGTTTATAGTACAGCTTGCAGCTTTTACTTTCTACTTACGTGTCTGACCTCCTCATCGTGTTGCCAGTTTGGTTGTCTGGATTTTGCAGTTTCAAAATACAGTGGAATGTATTGTGTTATCCCATTCAGTGTTTACTTTGCTGTAACAACAGTTTGATTCTAAAATCCCTGTTGTACCATAATATACAATAAAATCTGCAGAAGAATTAGTCATGAGAAAAAGGAGGCAAAACCAAAAGCCCTGGAGGATGCAACAGGCCAAATCAAGTCATGGTGTGTTTTTTATTTGCTAATTTTTTCTGCATTTATTTCCTCTTTCCTTTATTATTTTCTCTCTGTGATTTGACAGAAGATGCTAGGATGGGAAGGATCCAATTTTGACATAGGTCTAAGAGCCTCCTCTAAATTGTTGCAAGGCAGTTGCAAATGTAGTGTGGCCAGCACTGGTGGTATGTTTTATAAAGACTCAGTACCCACCATCTCGTTGCTAGTTTTAGTGTTTTTTGGAAGTTTGCCTCATTTCCTGGCACTGCTGATTTAATTTCACAGGCTGTATTAAATCCCTTTTTTGCTTAAAAATATCTTAAGGGGTTAAAATATTAATGTATTATAATTGTGTTATAAATCTTCTGAATAATGCATCTCTGACACAGGTTTGTCCAGATTTGCCTGCAGAAGCAATCAAAAAACCACATTTCTTCCTAAGGGCTGTTGTAGTCTAGTTTAAACACAGTATGCAGCAATTTGGCAATTCACTGAATTATATGCAATCATGTAGGCGAAGCTGTCTTGTGTATATTTTCTGCAGCCCTCTGGATTTCTTGTGCTTAGAAAATCTGCCTCATTGTTCATTTGCAATTGCAAATAGCTCCATTGCAATAGCACCCAGAGGTGCTTCAATAAAGAAAATACAACTTATTAAAAGATGACCATAAATCAGTAGGTCTCCAGAGTAGATTTACTGGTTTGGCTATATTCCAACTGAAATTAAAATCATAAAATTGCCATTAAGTTTATTAAAAAGTATGTTGTGGAGATGAGAAGCAAAAAAAAAAAAAAAAAAAAAAAATTATATAAAATGTAGCCAAGATATGAGAAACTGCTATTATTAAAATATAAATGTTTTACATCCTACATTGGTAAGTAATTTTTGCCAAAAATAGAAGTGCCACAGGCTTCCACTAATGCATTAGGGATTTCCCTAGCATTGATTTTTTTCACAGAAAGATACTCAGCTACTGCAGTAAGGAGTGACAGTAGAAAAGAGGGAGAAAAAGTAATGCAGGTTATATTGTGTGACACGTGGATTGGTAATTATTTAGACCATGCAGGAGTGTGGTTGGGATTTCTGTCCATCCTGAAAGAAGTGAGGAAGAGTGATGGTGGCTGCCACAAGATTAGTGTTCAGCAAGAGATGCTGAACACAGGCTGTGGAGATTTCTGTGGCCTGTGCCTTTGCAGGGAGTAGATGTGGGCTCTCTCCCTGACAGTCTGAGCAAACACAGCTGTGTGCTGAGCAGCAGTGAATTCCAGGCATCAAATCTTCTTCCCTGGTGCTCACTCGCACTGGCAGAGCTACAGAGTGATGGTGTGGGCTGAGATTCTCAACACTGGTAAATGAGGAAGTCTGGAAAAGCACAGCAAAATGACTGTGGGGGACTTAATGATTTCTGGGTAATGGTGTTGTGAAGAATTCATCTGCTTGCACTTGCGCAGAGCTCTCTGTAGTAATACAAGAGCCTTATGGTGGGGGTAGATGAATCCCAGTTGTTGGAATACTACTGTTCCCTGGTAAATCATACAGATGTCATTAAGGAGGTGTTACTGTTGTACAGGACTTGTGCAAAAGTCAGTCAGTCTGGACTGAGGGTGACCTGCTAGAGGGATAATGAGAAACGTTTTGAGTGGAGAATGGCTATCAGCCATCAAATGTGATGCTTGGTCTGTGTTGGAAGGAAATACAGACATCTGGAATGGGAGGGAGCTGTTGTGTACCTTGGCCAGGGCCTCAATCTGGCTGAGGTTTCCACAGTCCCAGTAAGCATGGAGACCTGGATTGCAGGCTGGTACACCAGAAACAAGACAACTTGCAGATCATAGCATATTGACGAGAATTGCAAGTGCATTTAAAGATGAATAGCAAAATATGACAGCTTGAGACATGAGGAATGTGAATAAGAGACAATGAAATTCAGCCTTGTATGTAATCAAGTGTATTGTGTGGTTCTCTATAGAAGAAAGCTGAAGCAGACATTTCAATGGGGCAAGACATTTGACAAGCAATGGTGGTGAAGGAGACTTCAAAGTTAAGCTACAAGCAGGCGCTCGTTTACAGACCTGGTTTATAAAGTTGTGGTATCTGCATTTAAAATGCTGTTTTATTTCTGCACTTTTTCAGTGTCAGAATGACACAGACTAAATGGAAGGAGTTTAGATAAGAAAGCAATAAATAATTAAAATGTTGTAGGAGAGTCTGAAGAATGAAGCAAGTACAGATTAAGTTTGGCAAAGTGTAGGCTGTGGAAAGCTATAAATCTACACCCCTTTGAGTGTAATAGCAAGGAAGGGAGTGCAGCATTGCTGCTGGGTGTGTGTGAGCAGACTGTTCCGGCCATTGGTTGTGACAGAGGTCTATAGGCCTGGCTCTGCAGGGCTCTGCATGAAGAAGTCAGACTGCAGGAGCAGGGCCTGCATGAAGCCTGAGTGCAAACAGTCCTGAAGGCAACAAACAAAACGCAAAGCTCAGGGAATACCACCTACTAGAGAGTGAAATGGGAGTAGTTCTACTGTTTAAAATGATTTGGCTTTAGAATTAGGCTAGAGGAGCATAATAAAATACCCAATATAGAGAAGACTCACATGGAGAAGATGAGGATTAAAAACTCCCCAAAAGAACAAAATGGAAAATCCAGGAGATTAGACTTTAGCCTTTCTTTTTATTCTTTTGCATGTATGGCTCATGGTACTATAGAAAACATTACTGGGTGTTGTTTTAACTTTCTGAAGTTTTGTCTTTTGTTTTTTATTTGTTTCTTTTTTGTTTGTTTCTTTTCATTGCTTCTTTATAAGCTGGAAAATGGACAGGGTCAGACTGAATGTTACAGAGCTGCAATTTCATTACTGAACTGAGCTGTGCTCTCATAGATTGAATGGGCTTTTCCTTAGGAAAGTAATTAAGGAATGAAGCAGACTTGATAAAATAGCACAGTGATTTAAATCTCTAATTTTTTTTAAGTTTTATGTTGCAGTGTATCTTGATTTAAATTAGCAATGTAAGTAATATTGATGTTAAAACTCTCTGCTGTGGAGACTATGAGTCTTGAGGCAGTCCAAAATGTTTTCTCTGCTTTGCATAGTTTGCCACTGGTAAGGTTTTATTTGTTTCCTAACAAAACAAAGAAATTAAGGAATCCAACTCCAGAGCAAACAAGCTTTTCTGCTGGCTCCAAAGACTGTGTGTTGGCTGCACTGATGTTTATCTAGGATACAGCCAAGGGCTCCCGGTGCCACACCTGGGGAACCCTGCACCCACCCAGTCGGCAGCCAGTGCTCTCCTGAGACTGCCTGCCTTTCATCGGGCTGGGTTTACAGCCACATCAGCCCTCCTTCCTCAAGGCACAGGGCTGACAGACCCCTAACATTGTACCCACATGGCAAAGGCACCTGCAGCTTCAGTAGGAGAAAGAGGAAGCAAGATCTCCACGATCCTTAGATAACCTGTGGTTTATGGTACGCAAGGCTCTTACTGATTATCTGATTGTACAGAGAAACTAAACCAGTGCAGTAATCTTGGGTCTGGTAACGCTGTACAGGGCTTGAGTAATGCTGCCTCACATGGAGACTCCTGTGATCCCCATCCCTGCCCTGCTCCCCAGAAGGATATTTGAAGCTCTGAGAAGTCATCTCTTGCCTGCAGTCGAGGTCAAGACGATGAGCTGCTTGGCCGATTGAAAAAGTCCTTTAGGACAGCTGGAATGGAGCTGATGAAAGCAGAACCTGAAGTGTGTTTTTCTACCAAAAGCAGTGACTCTTGGCTAAGCTACTGTACTAGATAAGATTGAATCAAAGCCGTTCCATATTTGGAGCAAAGTGCAACACCTGTCTATCTGCCACAGCCCCTGCACTGTTGTCATCTATAAAGAAAAAAGGGAAATGGGAAAAAGGCATTTTGGGAAAGCAGACAGAAGCACTGCATGGATCTGAACACCCATACTGGGTATTCAGCTGCACAGCCTGAGATTCTGTATGCGCCTGCTGTCAGATTTATGTAGAAATGAGACCTTATACTGTATATTTACCAGTTCAACTAAATGTGTAATGCAATCTACCACTGCCTGAACTTCCCTGGATGTTTGGCTGGGGGAAGAAGGGGGCAGAGTTAATAACTTTGATCGATCATCTGTTCCATTGCTGTGGTTGTGAAGCAGATGCTGGTTCTAGTCTTGTGTGAAACTTAATGTATACAAACTAAGTAGTGTTACCACTGAAAAATAGGTGTTAGGGTAACAGCAGTTTTGGGATCAATCTGGGGACAGTGCAAATGGGATCTTTAAAACTTATGGTGCCTAAAGACCCACCCTCTTTGAAAGGCTTCCCAGTGATTGTCATGACCTAAAATGCCCCCTCCTCAGATCATAAAGGTGTGGCTGCGCTGAGAACTCTTCATTGTTTTAAATGCCATTAGTTACTGAGGACAGCTGACTGTGATTTGGATCTGGAGGATGTTTGGTGGGGAACCACCTGTAGGTAACCTGTGAATGTGTTCTGTGTCTGTGATGAGTATAGTGAGGGGAAGGGCACCTTGAGGATATTGGGATGGAGCTGCTGTGAGTCTCATGCATCTCCAGTCTACTTGTGGAAACACTGGCAAAATCTTAAGAATGTGGCATTTGCTACCAGCATCTAGTGATTCACAAGAGAGCCAACACTTCTGAGTTAGGCTGGATTAAGTCCTTATAAACCAACAGAACTCTTGGATGTAGCATGACATGTAGATCAAATAGTCCATAAATTTTGTGGGAGTATTACCTGTCCTTTATGCATACAGAAGAACTCAGATGGCCTTTTTTGGAAGTTGCTTGTTTTTCTGACCTCCAGATCTAATACTTTTTTGGTTTCTTTATTTTGAAGTAAGGATTGCAGTAATGGTTATGTACACAGAGATTCAACAACTAGGAGCTTGCAGAACTTCGTATCATTTATACTGATGAAAGATGAATCAATAGCTCAGGTTAAAGGAGTTTATATTGTAGTTACCATTAGTTTGGGTTGGGTTCCCCTCTCCCCCCCTGCTGCTTTATTTTTAAGACAAGTAGCATATGTGTGCTATACAGGAGGTATGCCTGTTGTTTGTTCATACATTTGCCTCATATTCCTCAAAAATGGAGCAGTTAGATGACCTCAGGATGTTGTTTCACCCTGAAAGACTCTGTTGAGACTTCCAGTGTGTGTTGCTATTTGGCAATCTCTAACTTGTTTAGTGGGTGTAAAAAGTTCATACTGATGAAACTGCCGAGAATAAACTCAAGAACCTGAATGTTTTTGTTTGCTGCAGCTTCCCATGTTAGGATCAGCTTTGTTCGATTTGGTTTGGTGCATACTGCCAAGGGGAAATTTAGGGTTGGTGGAGTGTGTGGAGTGTGTGAAGTGTGTGTTTTGAGGGTTCTAGAAAGGTTAGGTATTTATAACAGATGTGTGTATTTTAGAACACAAAAAAATTAGTGTGCTTTTCGTTTAAATGCTTTGTTTAGTGGAACCAAAATAGAAAAGGAAGATAATGTTGGCAGAGACCAGAAGTAAACAGGATTGTATCACATCAAAATTATACCAAATCAGGATAGGCTGCCGAAACAAATATTTATAATGGAAAAAACCCAGACTTGTGCCTGTTGGAACAGACTCTGTTCAGGCCTTTTTTGGACTTTCAAGGTGATTGAAGGGAAGGAGGAAGAAATGGTTTATGTACTCTATTTCACAGTTGCTTTTACTGTTTTTGGACAGCGCAGGAAAAAACCCTTCAATGCAAAAGCTTAGGAATTTTGCCTAAAGTAAGTCCCACAGAAAATATTTCATCTGTGTAGAGGCACAGGCATAGATACTCAAGCCCTGATCCAATAAACTAAGCATGTCCATAGTTTAAATGTTGTTGTAGTGTGTTTTAAAATTATGCATATGCTGAGGGAATCTGCTGGACTGGGGATTGCTGCCAACCCAGGAGATTTGAAGGATGCCACATGGAGTGTAGCCCACCCACCACTCTGCCTTTGTGTAGGAGGAACCATGGTCAAAATGTTTGCATTTGAGGGTACAGACCTCCCAAACTGCAAACAAGTTTGCCATGGCATTTGCAGGATCCAAGTACATTGCACTCTGTCAAGGCTTTCACTGTGGCTAAATGCCACTAAATGCTCTGGAGCTCTTGGAAGCAGCCAAGACAACTTCAACATTTGCTTAAGGACTAGCCTTTCCCATCCTTCAGCTAAGGCTGTTAGCATTAAAAATCCCAAAAAATCTCCTGCTTGCACTGCCAGATTAGAAAGGGTAATTTATTAGCAATTTTTCTTTAAAAAAGGGAATTTGTTAGTTCACATTTTGGATTTGAATAATTATAACTATGCTTGTTGCTGAGATGTTTCTTACAATGTAGGTTTGCTTTAATTAGTGGTATCAAGTCAGAGCTCAGTGGCCTGAAGGCACAAGCAGTTACCTCATATATTTATTGTTTTGAAAATGCCAAGCAGAAATGATAGCTGTTTAACTTCATGAGTGATTTTTTGTTTTCCTCTTTCTGAAGCAATAAAATAGTTTTTGTAGGAATTTGCAGGGATACATATGATTCCCTGCGAGTCCTATTAGAAGAGAGAGGTTACCAGATATTTTTCTTTTGTACAGGCAGGTCGTCTCTTACGATGGGAAGAACTTTTTTTGAATATAATAGTTATGTTGTTATTAGGCTACTAATAAATCAATAGTGATGCATTATTAAAAGAATACTTTCTTAGTGCACCTACAGTTAGTTAACTGTGAGCCATTGCTTGAGTTACTTACTGCTGAAAATGTAATAAAGTTGCTCATTACAACTGATAAGCCTTTCAAAATATTTGAGTGACTAAAATTAATGTCTCTGGGATGGCTTACAGAGGTTCTCATCTTTGGTTGAGCCTTGAAAAAAGCCGTGTTGGGGGTAGTAAAGCTGTTCCAAGCATTAGAGCTTTCAGTATGGTCAGGTGGCTCCTTCCACAAGATGGATTTGAAATACAAAGTTATTATTGAAAAGGAAATGTGAGTGACTTCAGTCACATAAAGGATTGGTGCTAAATAAACAGTTACTATGGCTGAAAACTCACTCAGCTGACAGGGAGTAAACTCAGCAAACAAATGTTCCTTTTCATCCAGGGCATTGCTATGGGTAGATGTTACTTTGTTAATGCCATCATTAAAATTAGCTCCTGTCTTGGAGAAATCTCGGCTTTGTAAGTAGAGGCTTAATTTTTTTAGGCTGCTTGCAACTACAAGCAAGCCAAGCAAGCTATGGCACAGTGATGGAGTAGCTGCTTCAAAGTGGAAACGGGTGCAGCTGAAGCCATTTGAGAGCTGCAGTTTTGCTGTTGAAGTTGTGCAAGGGAGCTGCAGTGCTGCACCCCAGGAGCACTGGGCCCCTGACGCTGCTGCTTGTCCTCCGGGTGCCCCCTGCTCCCTTAGTAGGGAAAATCCAGTTGGGCTGCTTTCAGCATAGAAGATGATGTGTTAACCGGTTTTTCACCCACAAAATTAGCATGAAAGAGAGTAATGCATGGCAATGAAGCAATTTTTTCTTAACTGCATAGGTTTGAGAGAGCATTTGACAATTTCTACTGCAATTTGCTCTGGCACATTTTCAAATGTTACGGTATGCCAATAGAAACAAAAATTAGCAGCGCTGAGGCTTTAAATCAAGTTGCAACTTCCATGTTTAAATAAGTCACTCAAATTGTGTTTGCTTTTGTGTAAACACTGCGGTGAAAAGGAAACGCCCTTACACGCTCCTATTTAATACTGCTCTTGACTATAGTAGAAAATCCTAGACACAGACAGCACATTTGTCACATAGCTTAAAAATGGTGCTAGAACACGTCTGCTTTGCTGATGGCACAATTCTCTTTTGTGGCAAATTAACCAGCGTGAGAGAAAAACCTTGCACTCACTATCCAGAAGACTGTGGGAATGGGGAAGAGCAACAACAAAGCATAAGATGGGAACAAGTCTTCTCACAGCATTGTGATTCTCTAAGCTAAACACAGCCTTCCCCATCCTGTTCAATATCTTTTGGTAGATACTTCTTCCATAAATTTGTCTGATCACTTTTGAACCCTTTTATGCTCAGGGATCTATATCCAGGCAGTATCACAGAGAAGCAATTTGAGAGAAGAGCTCGCTCTCCTCCTTTCCAAGTGACTTGTGAGCAACAGGAGGTAGTCACAAGAAATAATGCCACTGACTGGCAACAATCACTCTGGGATGGTGTTTTCATTCTCACACACGAATGGGTGAAAAATGCAAGCCTACAAAAAAGAAGGAGGTAATGCTTGGATCCATCAGAGGTGAGACCCAGAAATACAGGCTAATAGATGACTTGGCTTATGTTTTTCCTTTTAAAAGGAGAATTTTTTCTAGGCTGCTTGGGTAGAAGGTGGAATGTTGCCTTACTCATATTTCCAAGGGTGTATCTACTCTCAAAAATAAAGGATAGTGGATCAGATTTTAGGAAAATTTTTTTTCCCCTCATCCCTCCCAGGGCAACCCAAAAGTGGTGGGGGAGTTTCTGCTAGAAAGTGTTGGTGCTTAAGTTTGGTTTTCTTGAACTTCTTCTAAAAAGACTTAAGTTATAAATGTGGTTTTCAGAAACTTAAAAGAATATTTAAAACCAGTTTATACTGAATGAACATCATGCTGAAGTGCAGAGCTACTGTGGTGCTGCCTAATATGCAAAGAGCTCATTAAATTTTGAGAAGCTCTATGTAGGTTCACAACTGTCTTGTTCATAGAATATTCCCCATAAACTCCCAGTTATGCAGACCTGTTTGTTAAAAAGTTTTCTTTTGCATGTTTTCAGATAATTTTAAACAGCTAAGCAACTCCATCCAGGTAGTTACATTTACTGACGGTTATCCAAGCTATGCTGTTGATAGATGGTGAAACCTGTACAGGGCTTAAATTACCGATAGGTTCAAGTCCTTCTGTGGCTGCTGTTCCCACAGCCCCTGGCATTGCCTCGTGGTGCCTGCAGAGGAGTTGCAGAGTGTTGAGTGGAGGGAGGTGTCTCCTCCTCTCTGTGCCAGGCTGAGATGTAGCTATGTGCCAGAACCCCCAGCACGCTGCTACCCTGGCCCAGAGATCAACCCCTGCTGGCTGGGCTGCATTCCCTGGATTTGGTAGGGTTAGCAAGCCTTCCTCTCTCTAATGCCCCATTCTTTTTAGTGGGCCCTCTGGGGGATGAGGAGTAAAAAGAACAACTAGACGTCATGAATGACTAAGAGACGTGCTGTCGGTGCTATTGCTTGCTGGATTTAAAAGCAAATTAATAAATACAATAGCAAGGCTGATATGATCACCAAATGTTTTCTACCCAGTTTATCTGACAAATACAGTTTGAAGGGTTTGTCTAGTTATTCTTTCTAAGCAGTTATTTATGTTGCACCACATAGTGCCATAATAAAGGCAAACTCACTCTTTGTTTCTGCTTTATTGAAGCTACCAGACTGTGAGAGCTTATCAAAGCTGTGAGTGCAGAGAAGTGTCTGCTGACTCCATTTAAATGAATCCTAGAACAGAAAGCTTTGAAGAGCAAGGTCCCTGAGAAGTATTTTGGGGTCTTCTCCTTCCCTTATTTCTGCTTTACCCCAGATCATCCCTTTGCTTCCTTTTCTGACAGTTGCCTCCTCTTCCTACATAGCAGCTGGCTGTGACCTTTGTGGGAGGCCCATCACAGAGACCTGCATACCATGATAAGGCAAACACAATCCCATAGTTCAGTGGTGGCATGAATTTAGCACTGCACCGTGTGGACTTCTGACTTAAGTCTCTCTTAGTTTGGGCATCCCCTGTAGATTTAGAGAGCCTCTAAACTAGCAAAGCACAGGTTAATGCAACAGCAATCCCTGAATTTCCCTATGAGCACCAAATCATGGCTCTTGCTGAGGTTCTCCAAGCACATACAAGTACTTGGCTATTCTTGCTCACGACCTTATTTTGCTCTCCTTTGGGCATGTATTATGTACAACACAGGGAAAGATGCTTACCTGAGTAGTGGTTTTCTGAACAGTGTTTGAATTGAAATGCCCTGAAGGCAAAAGGATCAAGTTTGAAAAAGAAAGTCTGGTTCAGCATATGTGTGCTGAATGCATTGCTACAGCAGATTTGGCAGGGACTTGCATGGTGCACTAGACACTGTAAGCACAGACTATTCATCCAGTGCTGTTTCGGTATTTAAAATAAGAAAAAAAGAATGCTGTTGTAGTGCCATAAGTAACTTCTACATCTTCCTTGGCTTCTCATACAGTTAGCTTTTTTTTTTTTTTAAATTTTGTATTCATGTTGACAGTATTTAAAGGTGCATTTGAAACAGAGCCTAACTACTTACATTTTTGTTACTTTGACCTTTGTGGTCCTTGCAGATACTTGTTCATTTCTTCTCTGTGCTCCCAATGATTTTGATTAATGCATGAGACTGCAATTAAATACTTACATGAGTGCTTGGCAGACAAGAGCTTGGCTTAGAGGAAAAGTACAACTATTAGCTCAATTTTATTTTTAAAGGCTTTCAGGATCATCTCTTTTTCAGGTCTCACACGTGTTAAGAATGGAATGCAGTCATTGGAAAAAGAACAATAGTTTCTTCTAGCTACGAAAATGAAGCATGGGGTTTAGTTGCTCTGCCGTTATGCCAACAGATTTTACTTGTAGACTCTTATTTATCCACTTGGTATATGGTATTTCATTTCAGTCACATTGTTTAAAAATGTGAATTTTTGTTTCCGGCATATTTCACTCTGACAGGAGTTTACAGAGATTTCTGTAGGTATTGGTTAGAAAATATTGGCATATATAGGTGAAATAGCTTTTGTCAGCAGTTCTTTGCTCCACTGGGTGTTATGCGTTGCTCTAATTGTTCCTTGTAAAATTGCATGCGCTGCTGTATCAGAAAGCACAGTGCATTTCTGGGGGCTGTCAGTTTGTGACTGTTCCCCTGACAATCGGATTTTTCCTCATCATCTTTTTGCCACGTTATGTCAGGCTGTGTTGAGAGGGCTGAATTGGGGATGAGAGGCTCTCCCCCACCCACACGGCCTTTTCTTTTTTCCTTACCTCCTGTGAACATTACCCTGTCCCCTCTGGTGCGCTAACAGCTAATGACAAGCGCTGATGCTGACAGAAGCAATGTGATCCCCTGACTGCAGTGCCAGCTGCTTTGGAGTTGGGAAAAGATCCAAATGCTCAGAGCAGCCTGTTTTGCAACAACAGCAGTAGTACTGGCTTGTTTGGGGTCTGTGTGTGTGAAGGAAGCTTTACTGTATTACTTGTTCAATTGTAGATGTCTAGAGATAAGAGGCAAAACATGTCCATTCCCATGTCTCATGTTTGCCAGCAGTTGCTTGAATGTGGCAGGGGGTCTTCAGATAACTGCACTTGGATAAAATCAAGTTTTTCACAATTTAGTTTTTAATTCCTGAGCCCTGAAGAGAGGATTCCACCTGACCTACAGTGTCATGGGAGATGGGGGGGAAGGGGATTCCCTGCTCAAGACACAACTTTTTTCTGTCAGCACCATTTCCGTGCTAAGTTTTGTTTGCTCTGGAAACATTTGGCTTTCCAGAAGCCGCTGACTGACTTGAGGCAAGAACATGCTGTATATCTTCTGTGAAAGACTACCTGTATTCAGGCATCTGGAAGATCTAGTTACATCTTTATTTCTGGAGGAAGAACCACTCAGTAGGGTTGTAAGGTGGCACGGTAATGACAAATTATGCTTTGGTACCTTGTGCTAACTCGTGTCATGCTTATCATACCATACTGCAACAGTGAAGAGCATGGAGAGGGAAGCTTGTACATCATTGCTTTGTCCTGTGTGCTGAACTGGATGCGGGTTCACCTTTGGTTGTCCAAAAGGTTCTCTAAAAATAGGACCAAATGTGCCCTTTTTTGTGGGAGATGGGGTGGGATGGGTAATGGAGTGGTGATGGGAGCAGCTCTGTAGCTCCATATGTGTTTGATAACTGTGATATGATGATGTGGCTTATTAGTGAAAAACAGAAATCACACGTATACAAGTGGAGATTTCTGAATTCCAAGTGGATGTGATTTTAGGGTTTGTGTACCCCTGAAACTGTCCTCTGGCATTCCTATTTTTCCAAAAGTTGACATCACTTTATAACTCATCTTACTGCCAAGTGAAACAGTGGAGACTAATGAAATGATTGCATAATGCCATTGAGAATGTGCTGAAAAATACTCAGAAGACATGCCAAAAAATGAGCAGTCCATTGTGATTAACTCTTGGAGCAAGAGCACTGGTTATTTAAAAAAACCAATAAAACAAAACAAAAACCAACCCCATAGAATTTTCCTTTGAATTATTAAAAAATAAACACAAAAGAATATGGAAACTAAATAAGTAAAAATTTAGGGGGGGGGTTTGATTAGCTGTACAACTCAGGTAGCCTGCAGGAATATGGAGTAATTGGAAAAGTGATGGTTGTAGCTCTGCTGAGAAGAGTGTATACAAGATTAGACTTAAATCTATTTAAAAGCAAACATGATTGCTATGGGATTGGTTTTGAGGTGGAGAAGAAGTTGTATCTTGCTCATATTCAACTGGCTGAACTGCAGACAACACACTTAACTTGTTCTAGAGCTTCTGTTTGCTACCAGAACCTGCATGCTTCTGTAGAGATGAATACAGATAGTGTATGTCAGCATGTGTTTGGAAGGAATGCCAGGGGCACTGAATGCTTCTGGAGCAAGTCAGGAGGGCAGAACCTGGAAGCACCTGGTTGGTGAAGGATGGGGTTTGCTCTGCCACCTCGCAGTGCTGTGTGAACAGACAGACATACTGCCTCAGGCTTGCATTTGTCCAAGTGGGTTTTATCCTCTAGCAGAGCTGTGGGAAAGTTTAAAGGAGATGGCAAAGTGTTTAAATGGATCAGGAAAGAGCAGATTGTTGTCAGCTGCTTCATCCACTCCATCCAGCAGAAGCTGGGGAGGAGCTGCACTTGCAGCTTGTAGTTGCAGGTGACTTCTGGTTCTTTGCTCTGGAGGAACCAAGCTGCTGCCAGCTCTGCTGAGCCACGGGAAAGAAAAAAGAGGTTGCAAAGGGCAAGGAGTGGCTCAGAGGCACAAAAGTGGGAAAAGAGTAAGTGTGCAAAAACAAAAAAAGGAAAAAATCCCACTAACTTAAACTGGTGTGCATGTGGTCATTGCATGTGGCCACACGCTTATTTGGAGTGATGTTTGATGCTGGGACAGGCACTTATGACAGCAGATTAAAAGATTTTTTTGGGTTTGCCTCAGTAGTTGCACTTATCCCTCAGGGCAAAGGCATATGTGTTTGATTTGGTTCCTTCCTTTTAAAAGCTGTTCTTGCTCCCTTGTCAGTAAGCTTGCCTGACAAGTTAAACAGATAGTAGGTGGAATGAATTTACGGATGGTTTACTGAGCATCTAAAAAGAGTAACTAGTCATGAGATCATTAGTAATTATACTGGCTTTGCTGAAATAATTCCTTTCCAAGTAACTGCTACCAGCAGGCATAAATTGTTAGATGGAATCTTGTGATTCATGTAAGTGTGTATTAGAAAAAGTTAATATTCTAGGGAAAAGATGGGATCAGCTGTATTTATATGGAAGTTGCAACATTTCTTGTAATCCACTTCACTGTATAGTATGAGCCAAGAAATGTAGTTTTCACACATTTTTAGAAGAAAATTACCCTCACAGATGCTGTACATTAGCTCACAGAAAGCAACATGATCAATAGGGCTATGGGAGAGGATTGAGGAGATGTTTAGGGCATGTGATTCTTTTTAACAGTGGTACTGCATTTGTTCATCCTCTTCTGGTATGATTAATCCAAAGCAATGCACTATAACAAATGAAACATACAGCACAACTAATGTGGGAATTTTAGTTGGAGTAAAGCTGTATAGCTCCATTGGCTTTTACTGGGAAGATGCCAACTTTCTGCACTCGAGTATGTGGCCAATAATTTCAGAATAAAAGTAGAGCTCCTTAAAGATGACTGTTTTGTGAAGCAAATACATATTCTGTACCAATTTTTGTCTTGAAAGCTGCTACAAAATATCCATGGAAAGCAGTCCAGCTATTTGTTGAAATATTCATCTACTAGTTCAAATAACATTTGTTTGAAATTACATTATAGTTTACTTAAACTGATAAATGAGTCTTGGCAAGAGGAGGCATTCAGGGCTGAGCTCAGACACATGCAAATGGTTCTTGTTTTCAGCAGAGCCACAACTGACAAGGAAGGAATGGAGAGTGGTGCTTCCTGCGGTTAACACTAAGTATTACTGACATTGAACAGTCTTTCTCAACCTTGTTAGTCAGGAAAAATAACGTGACATAAATATCATACTAACCTGACCCTCAGAATGAGACACAATAAGTACTAAAGTTGTCTATTTTGTGACATTACTCCAGGAATTGTCCTTAGCAGTGTTCCTAATTTCTCTGTTGGCTTAATGTCCTTTTTTTCATAAGAGCACTTTTAACCCTCTAAACAAGGCCACTTTTCCTTTAAGTATGTGAAAAATAGCACTCGTTATCATTAGAAGGACTTATGTGCACAGTGAGAACAGAGTTTGTAGATTGTAAAAGTTTACATTTTAGTGTCTTTTCAAAAACAACAACAAAAAAAAATCCCTAATGCAGTGGAAAGTAGTAAAAGTCATCCCTGTCTCCAGGTACCCAGCTACACTGTGAACTGATCTCAGAAAAACTCTAGGAAAAACTTGTACCAGAAAACGCCCTTTTGCTAACAGTGTATGAGGCAGTTTTTAAAGGATGCCCGCTATTGGGAAGAAGGCTCTGGGCTATTTCACTGGTGGTTCTACAGAAATTTAAGCTAGCTGTGGAAAAATACCTAACAAAACCAATAGCTGCCACAGGAGCCAGCAGCAGCTCACAGTGGTGCCCTGCCTGGAGGGGCAGCGATGCAGTGAAGGAAGCAGGGCTGGGGTCATTTCTTCCTTCTGGGGGGTCTGGTGGGGGTACCTCCCATCCTTCACCCTGCGGGCACCTTTTATGGGCCCTCACTTGGGGTTGAAGGGCAGTCCTGGATGTGGGGCATGGCCTGGCAATGGCTTAGCACAGATAGCTCAAATGAGCTATATTTATTATAATCTGTATTTCCTTACTTCTTCACACAGGCCAAGGTCAGTTTTGTCCCTTAAACGCAGGAGCTTCAAAGCAGCTGTTAACAGTCCCTTGAATGATCTATAATCCAATAATGCTTACAGACTAGGGAACACCTCCTTTCAGAAATCTGAAAAAAAATTGCCTTATGCAGCCACAATGCAAAAATAAGTATAAACCGTGTTTAATATATACACAGCCAGATGAGCTGTGCAAACCCACAGCCTTCTTTTCTGAGTGAAAAGAAGGAAGAGGTGCCCCAGAAAGGAGGATCTTGGGCGGGGGG
>VZTI01005479.1:921069-1067857 GCA_013397865.1 Struthidea cinerea
GGGGAATAAAATCAACAGGCCTCGGAGTCACAAAATTATGTATAGCTCTGTATTAAGTTAGACAGTTTCTTGGCTCTGATCTAGGAAGGGAAGTCTGGAGAAGATCAAGGAACAATAAACAACATCAGGTTATAAAGGACAAATTCTGCCCGGCAGATCTGATCAAAACTTTAGATCAAATTACACAAGTAGGTGATGAAGTGCTTGCTCTGTCTAGGAAAGGATGAAACTGCATCGTAATGAAGGGATTGGTCTTGCAGAAGCTTCTTGCTGAGCTGTGGGATGAACAGGGCAGCTCAGGGAAGGTGTGGGGAACAGCAATATGCAGTACAGGGAGGAGTATCCAGGGATCAGGTTTTGCATAAGGGCTCAGCTGAGGAGAATAAAAGCAGATTATTCTTCACTGAGGCTGTCAGACATGTAGACTTGGGTCTGCCTTCCCAGACTGACTTGCTGGTGTTGTGTGCAGAGTTCTGACCCGGACTGAGGGTGATTTAATAAAATGGCATGTGCTGTTCAACACTGTTTCTCCATAAAGGCAGAAGTGAGTTGCAGAGGTGGTTGAACTTGACAGTGGAATTTATATGCTCATGCTGCTTGGGAAGTCAGAGAAATAATGGGAGAAAGTTTCTGGAAGCTTAAAAACATAGTCAAGAAATAAAATGAGGTTTAAGGTGCAAAAATACAAGCTGGCACATTTTTGGGAAATAATTAAAAATGCAGATACTCCATGAAAGAAGACTGTTGGAAAACAGTAGTGCTGGAAAGGACCTGGGATTGATCATGGGAAGGGAGAGCAGCAGGAGCTTGGTGTGCAGCAGAAAAGACATGCCAGCATCTCTGTCTCTTTGCCTACAGGACTCTAGGTGACCCTGCTGTGAGCCAGACACTTTTTCCAAAATTAGCAAGGAGGTATGATTTTAAAATAAGGATTTTGTATATTTCAAAGTGTTTTTTTAAGGAGTGAACTGTTGGTAGGAAAATGTCAACTGGCTCTGTTAAAAACACTATTTTAAAAGTGAAAAGTTTTGTTCTGGTTTTCTAAGTGATAGCATCTAGGTTGCAGAATCAAAACGTCAGGAATGGAAGAGCTTACGTCCTAAAACTAGGCTGACTCAGGCAACTGGAAATGTAGATGTCTTAAGGCAACTCTCTTTGGTACTGTAGTTGGTGTGTGCCAGTCAAACTGTAGCATGCTTAAGTAAGTTGGTTTGAGGAGCTATGTGGTTAAGGTTTTTAAAGTTGAGATACTGATCCATAAGGAAACTAAGTACAGAACACTTTCTAAGTTTTTATTTTTATAAATGAACTCATTTCTTTTGGAGAGATGTATGGTTTACAGTGTTCAAATGTCTTAGGAGGGAAGGGTCTCAGCTAGGTTAAAAAGTAGATTCTTGTGTTCTTGCACCCAAATTGCATACTATATTATTACTGTGAAACAGGCATTAAAATAAAAGCATGGAGAAGTTAAAAACATCAGAAGCTTCTGCTTGAAAGACATTTGTTACTTTAGAGCTGTAGCATTCTAATTAGCAGGCTTGCCCTTCCCAGAGAAGAAAATTTCCAAAGGTCATGGCTTCAATCCAGCTGTAATTGTGAATGTTTCTTATATCCTGCAATCACAACTGTTGCCATTGGGAAGTGATGAGTGTTTTAACCGTTCAGGGAAGGATTATTTTTGTGAACCCAGTCCTTTAATGGAGCACTTCACTATGTAAGTTACTTTACTACCCAATGTTAAGCAACGTGCATTTGCAAGGATCAGGTGCTTAGCAGCAGGAGGCAGGGGTGGTGCTGATCTCCTAGCATCTCTGTGCAGACAACAGTGTTCTGCCTCAGTAGTCTTCTAAAGTCTCGTTACACATTTGAAGTAGGTTGTCACTGGAGAATGGCTAATACCTGTACTTCATTCATAATTTTGATAGTGTTTGGGGAGACTTCCTTCTCAACATGCTGGTGTGATTGGTTCGAGTTTGAAGTTGGTACGGATGAGGGCTTCTGTTCAGCAGCCTAAAATCAAATATTTGCACCAGTAGCTGCCTGGTGCTCTGCTGAAAGAGTGCGGGGGGATCTTCCTGACAGAGGCAGCTCTTGCTAAGCCCCCTCATTTGGGAATAGAGAGGGATAGATAATCTTCCCCCCACATTGCTTTCTCACAGGAAAGAATCTGTCTCCTCCCCATGATCTGTTTTTGGAAATAAAATGGTTCAGCCCAAGCAGGATAATATTTCTGTATTTTCTTGAATTGTCACTTAGAACAGTTTCATCATGTTCTGACAGCTTTTATGAGTGAGCATGCAGTCTGAGCATTTTTAGGGAAACGTTATGCAAACATTCAAGTCAAGGTATAAAACATCTTCAGGCTAGATTTTTTAGACACAGCTATAAAGAAAAGTATTTTTTTCTTTTTTGGGGGGTAAAGCAGACTTGAGAAAACACAATAGGAAAGTCTGTTACCCAGTATGAGCAGTCATCTAAGTTTAAAAAACCAAACTGACAGCTCTGCAATACAGCAGGGTAGGGGTTGTTATGTTCTGAGGAAGGCATTTTGACTACTTTTCCTTTGTACTTGTTGCTGCAAAGAAGGAAGGTGCCCTAAACTATTGATGAAGGACAGTTTTGCTAACCAGTGTGCTGATGCTGGAAATACATTGCAATTTTACTCCTGGTAGTGATGTCATAGACACTAATAACTGTGGAACTGGATGTAGTACCTGAAGTAGTACCTGAAGTACAGCTTCTGGAAGTAGTACCTGAAGTACAGCTACTACTTCAGAATGTTAATATCTTGGAGAAAAGGATTCATGAAAATCCAGCTATGGGGCATCCAGAGGTCTCCTTTGATACTTTTATATTTGGCACGAACAGGTGTTGTAGTGACACTTCTGTTGCTAGAGCCCTGCAAATTCCCCCAGTTTCATACCCCCAGAGTTTAGATTCCTTGTGTCTGCCAAGGGCTCTGCTTTGACATTGCTGGTGGACCCTCGTGCCCCTGGGTTATATGATTAGAAGGGGATAAATACAGGCAAAGCATTTCAGATTGGCGCTTGTGCTCAAACTTAGTTTTGCAAGGCTCTTGCACATAGAAATTAATGATGACGCGCTTAGTAAGTACTACATGGAGAACATTTATTATATTGAGAGGGAGATGGACAATTCCCATAAGGATGGGAATAATCCTACTCAAGGTAACTGAATGACTCAAACTCCTGCTAAGGCAAGGCTGTAGGAGCTTCTCAAAACATGGAGGAGATACCTCAGGTTATTATAATGAAATAAAAGAAAATCCCCATACTTCTCTCTTACTTGAAAATCTCAGTCTGTATATTGTAGGAAAACATGTTTTACAAGGATTGTCTTTTGAGACAAATGTTTTACATCTGTTGTCTAGGGCTGACGGTCTAAATGACATGAAAGGGAGAGTAATTCCATCTATTGACTGTGCAGCATTTTATCAGACTCATTGGAACTAAATTCACCATCTGTGCCTTTTTGTCAGGGTCAGTAATAGCTTTTCCTAAGCTTTTTTTTTTTTTTTTTTTTGGAGAGGACCTGGTTTTTCCAGCAATTTAAGTAACCTTGTGCCAATGTGCATTTTGGACAAAGTCATGGGGTAGTTACTACATTTTTTAAAAGGCGTGATTGTAAGAAGTTAAAAACCCAATTTTTTGAATGAGCAAATCCAGCCATCTTTTCTTTGCTTCTGTCCTGAGAGATTATTCCCAGAGCACCTTGTGCATTGTGAGGCTTTTTAAAATAGACTGTTAAAGCTGGTAAACCAGAAATGTCACTTAGAAGTCATTATGAGCTAGAGACACCTCTAATTGGAGCATCATGTCCCATGTTTACATTGGAAATAGGATACAGCTCCCTTGTGGAGTACTAGAAAAAACAACCACAGACTGTATTGTGCATGGATTTCCCTCAGCTTGAATTTGTCAGCCTTAAGAAAAGGCAGCAATTGGTTTTGATCCCTAACAAAATATCTCTGGTTTGAGCAGTCGGGGTTAGCATTTAGCCCTGGGTGTACCCATCAGTGTTGCACTCACTGCCTCCTTTTAAAACTCTTCTTATTTTAATCTTTGGTGCATTTTCTTCATGCTCCTTTTCTCAGTTTTGAGAAAGTTCTGGATCTCCTTGAGGAGCAGGTACTTCTGATGAACTTCGGGGGGGAAAAAAGCTTCTGCGGTCACAATACTGCTCCCCAGCTCCAGCCAGATCTGGCTGCTGTGTTTGCTCATTAGAGCAAGGATGCAAACAGCAGCAGATGCCTGTTGGTGGTAATTAGATAAAAGAGTACTGCAAATGCTGCACTGAGAGGGGAGGTGCTTCCCAGACAGGTTGGAGAGGGATCATTCCTATTCTGAAGGGCTGTTATTAGACTTTCCATAGCCCAGCTTTTCTGTTTTGCAAATTAAGCCAAATGCACCTCCTCTTCTGTCCTAATTTCTTTCTCTTTCTGACTTTTATATGTCCCTCATTGTCCTATTTTCATTGCACAGCACTCTATTAGTTGGTTATGGTTAATCTGCACCCCTGTGTAGGGACAATCATTTGGAAACAGCGGTCTCTTTCTGCCTTGCATTTTGCAGAATGTGGCCCCAGCTGCCTGGGAATGCAAAGCAGAAAGTGACCTTTATGCAGCTTGGGCTCTGGTTGCTGTGTTTCAGGGCAGTTCAGTGTCCAGCTTGTGTGCTGGCCCTGTCTTTTGAGACAGGTCATCTTCTCCTGTGCTAGAACGAGGTGGAAGATCGCTGCACGGAGCAGCATGGGGCAGAGAGACAGGGAGAAAAGGTTCTTGGTTAAGAAGGATGAGCTGCCTTATGGTAGCTGCTGTGCTCAGCTCAGTACCTCTTTACATCCTCAGCCACATAAGTCATTCTTGCATGCGGAGGGGCCGTGGACAAATGAACCTGGAAAGAGGAGGGACATGGTGGCATCTTGCTTTTTTAGGCCAGTGCTTTGACTGACCTGGTAGTCTTAAAATAGGTAGTTATAAGTGGCAGGAAGACTGTTACAGCAGGACTGCAGGAAAGAGATGCCACAGACACTGGGGAGCATCAAAAGCATCCTCTCGTGCTTTATCCAAGTTGACATTTAGTCCGTTGGCAGGTTTCAAGCCTGCTGCATTCCTATCTTCGGATGAGATGTAAATAGTTTGTATTTAAGATGTGGTGGTTTTTTTAACATAAGCTACAAAAAAGTGCTTTATTGTGTATTAATATTAACCTTTCTTTGGAAACTGTGACTATGGTGCAAACTTCTTACGTTTAGTGGTGGTGTACAAAGTTCATTCCAGCTTGTTGGCTTTGTGTTTTGTTATGTCTTTGTGAGGGCCTTAGCTGTGAAGTGGACTTTATCAGCAGCTATGTGGGATTGCAGTGCTTAAGTCCAGGTGTGGCAAGCTCTCCTAAAATGCATTTTCGTGTGGTGTTCAATCTGTGCTTTACTTCTTGTGGTCTTGCTGTACAGATTGGCAATTCCTCATCTACATGCCCAGTCTTCCATTTCAATTTGCCTGTTCAAAATGCCTGGCTGCTCAGGGTGTGAGCACTCCCCTTCCCTTCCCTCTGTGCTGTACCAGGGGTGTGCCCAGCCAACACAGCTCACCTGAGGCTGTACCAGTATAGGCCAGGAGCCGGTGTCACCCATGCTGGCAAGTGCAGCTTAGTTGAGGGTGTGAGCAACACTTCAGAGAAGAACATGTGAACTCTGGGCATTGAGAGGGTACTTCAGCCCCAGTTTTAACTTTTAAAGAGGAAGGGATAAACAGAAATGAAAAAATCTGCACAAAGACCCTGTTACCTTTCTGTCTGTTTGGGTTATCTCCATGGGCTCCTCATCTCACAGCATGGGCCAGGCTTCCTGGTGGAGGCTTTTATGTTCTTTATTTTCATTCAGGTGTTGTGCAGGAGGTAAATCTGGGGAGCTGTGGCTCCCCTCTAGGCTTCCAACCTAGCTGTGAGTTTTTCAGATTCAAAACCTCCCCTTGGGGATTTCTTAATCCTTACTTTGATTGAGAAGATATTTTGGTTAATTGGCAGGGTTTTTTTGCTTTGGAGAATTATGAAGTCCCTTGGATGTAGCTGTGTGAGATTAAGACACTTCCTGTGCAATTCAGTGGAGTCCATTCAGATTTTACCAAGCAGAAGAGCCGTCCTTAGCAAATGCAGCAGAATGGCAATACCTCCTTTCCAGGCTAAATGGTGATGCACTCTCAGAACATACAGTTTTTGTGCTAGGGATCCTATGGCCGCTATGAACACTTAAGCTGATAATAACATTTTAGGCAGTTATGTAACTCAGCTATATGAAGGCAGCTTGCTTTGGGCTCTTATCTGAGAGAAAGAAGTACAAATCAGTATGTTGTGAGCCACAGCTCTCAGGAAATCAGTTACATCTTTCAAGGAGACTAATCTAGAAACACTGTTAGGTAAATGCTTGCTCTGCTGTATTTGATACCAAGTTAAATAAATAAATATGCTAAGTAGGATGGTGTATCATTTTACAGTGATGGTAATAAACCAATCCTGGGGATTCTTTCTGTGTGTCTAATGCCATACTTAGTTTGCAATACCCTGCCCTCACATTATATTCTTGCTTTTCACAATAACCCATAAGTGCTAGTTATCAGAGAGGAGTTAGATCTTCCCACAAATTGGCTTGGGGAATGTTTTAATGCATCTGTGCCCGTATCCTTGACTGTCTCTCCTGATCCTATAATTCAAAAGCAGATGGCAGCTGCAGATAAAATGTATAACATAGCTCATGATTCGCATGGGAATTGAAGAGGAACCTCTGAGAAATATGCTCCCTTTGCAGAGAGAAACATCAGCATGTACAGTTGAGTATGGCACTTAATGAGCTTCCTTAGTCTGCAGGTCAGACCTGACGTTAACCAAAGTGACTTGGAATGATTTTGATCGGAAGGCTTAAAAGGTCATATATAAATTGAGTTTTGAGGTTGCAGATGACCTTCTAATGGATTACGAGCTTTTATCATGAAAGCATCAGGTACAATCGGTTTATACTTACGAGGGGCTCTGACTAAGACTGATTAGGTGAAATTAAAAAAAATGGAAAGCCAAGTTGAATTTCTCTTACGATTTATGGGGCTTAATTTCTTCTTACACACTGAGACCCATTCAGTTTGGGGATTATCTCCCAAGTAAAATAATCACATTCCATTTAGGGCCATCTGAAACTAAACTGGATGAAATACTGGAAAAAGCCCTGTCAAGAGCAATCCAGCACTAGTAGTAAAATGGACTGAATAACCTCAGACTGTTTGAAAAGGCCATGTTTATTATGTCAGCAGAGAGCACCCTGCAAAGTCTGGCATATTGTAATTATTTTGCTCCTAGTGTACAAAAATATAGCAATGCCTCTGATATGCCCTGATAAAAGCTGCTATAACTCTGCTATATTTTGTCCCTTGTACCTCATACTAAAATGCCGGGAGACCATTTTCACCCTGTGTTTTCACCTTCTGGCTACCTCAGGACTGAGCTATTCTATCCAGTTGTACAGCTGATGCGGATATGGGGGCTTGCGTTCTTGCCTCAGAAAGCAAGACGCCCTTTTGCATGCTTGATATCCATCCTATCAGGATATGCATGAACCTTTTCCTTTCTTGCCGCTGTTAAAATTAAGAAAAAAGAAGTAGTGAGACAGATGAATGCAGTATCAATGTAGTAAAGGACATGAAATAAAATGCTGTGGAAGGTTTGCAAAATCTGGTTAATGATCATAAATATTTTACACAGTGTTAATCCCACAGATGCTGATGGCTGGTTAGCTGCCCGCATCTTTGAAACTGGATGTTTGGGAGGACTTGCTGTCATGCATTTCCAGGCAGTTGTTTTATGGAAGTTCATTCATGGGAATGTGGCTGCTCTTGAGGATCCAGTCAGTGTATTCTCACAGACCAAGGAACGAAAGTAGCATCAACTGGGGTGAAGAACTATGTTCTTGAAAGTCAAACCTGAGTCTGCTTTCATTTGAAGCTGTTTTAAATTTGGATTTTCAGATTCCAAGGTTGACAATCCTTGTTCAGTAGCCTTATTGAGCTTGTAGGTCCTTCAGAGTTGGCAGGCTATATAAAAACCCAGATGTTCATTCAGTTTTAGTCTGCAATTGCTGAAATAATTGCACGATCTATGCACTTCATGTAATTATTCAAATAAGTTTGTTTTATTTACCATTTACTGTTCCTGAAGACTTTAGATCTCAATTAAAATGATTTTGTAATTGATTTGCACTACTGAGTAATGATGAGAAGTGGGGATAGTGATATTTCAATCTAGAGGATATTTGGGTAATGTTTGTTTAGGAGCAAACAATTGTTCATCTCTCACTTTTTGGAACAAAAGAGCTAATTCATGTTTAATTGACAGCAATTTTCATTTATAATGGTAGGTCATGCTGAAGAGTGTGTGGCAGTATGACTCAAGTTTTTAAAAATGACATCCATATGGTTGGCTTGTTTTGAAAAGTGGTTTGAAAAATAATAACAAAACATAAGTCTCTGCTGTTCCTTTTCCCATCTTAGTATACAGAGGATAGCACTTGTTGTTGGAATGCCTCAAGTTAATTGCTGCTTGAAATCAAAAGTGCAAAAGGTTGTGTGTTGTTTGGATATTGTAGTTTTAGGGGGTTTTTGTTTATTTCTAATGAGTGGTACTGAGAAGAATGAACCAAACACAGAAAGCAGGCTGTTCGTGTAGAGGCTGAAAATGGCTGCTGAGTCTTTCAACTAGAGATTAATTATGGGGTAGTCAGCAATGTTCTAAGGAGAGCTGTCCATGGGGAGTACTTGTAGGTCTGGCTGGTGGATGCTTATTGAAAGACTTAAGGATAATAAAACATAGTTAATGAGATGATTAATTAGGCAGAGGATACAATGAAACAGTAAAAAAAAATTATGATGAAAAAGGCAAACATCTTTCTAATAAGCTGTTCAAACTCAATAGATACCTGGTTTTGACTCAGTAAACCACTGCTATCACAGAACTGAGGAACTGCAAAGCTATCTGGGGCACAGACTGAGAAAGATGGTTGGCAGTCTTTAGAAGACAACCTTTTGTTTGAGTAGATGTTCATGGGAGAAAATTTCCGTCTGTAACAAAGTATGGAGAATGTTTGGTGTTTCTCTCCCCCTTCCCCCCAGTTTATTTAAAAGAGATGAAAACTTGAGCTGTTTATATTCTTTTATATTTTCTGGCAGCTTCCCAGGCCTTGGGAGTGCCAGCCCTGCCTTCCCAGGGCAGAGTGAAGGTCTGGACCCTTGGCATGCTGTAAAGTATGGGTCTTATCAAATTAACTGCTTTGGGCTTTAATTTAGAGTTGAAATGTGGAACTGTCTAGCACATTTCTGTTGCATGTAACTCTTAAAAGCAGGTTTTAAAATTTGTTTTCAATTTTCTTTTAAAAATAGAGGAGGTTGCAACAAATATAAAGAATATGGTGGTGCCAAAACCTTCCTGTAGGCAAAAATGTTTGTTGCTCTGACCTTCAGGTGCAGGATTCATTTATCACATCAATGGAAGGGCTGGAGTGAGGTCATCTTGTGGCATCCTTCAGTCATTCATCTTACTGTAGGATGTGCAAGTCATATCAAATGGTTCTGGATTGCAGGTCCCATAATAACTGGTCATAAACTGCATATGGCATGAAACTCCAGATGGCTTTTTGAGCTGACAAGCAGGGAGGGACGAAACAGCAGAGTGGCAAACAAAGGTTGAATAGAGTCAGCAAGCACAACCCACAGGTCTGTGCAGGTGACTCCCCTGTTGGGCTCCATGCCCATTTGATGTCCTTTAGGCATGGATCACAGCAGAACATATGGAGAACTGGTAGCCCTTAGGCTGCGGTGCTGCCCATCTCCTACTGTGGAAGTGTCCTGTGGGAAAGAGACAACACAGAAACAGCTGTGATCTAATGGAATGGGTATAAAGATTGACAAGCAGCCTTTCTGTCACCTTAGGTCCCCTCTCCTACACACTTTCGTTTGCCTATCTGTTGCCCAATGTCAGATGAGCAAGATCCACCGTCTGTTAGACTGGACTCTGTGGAAATTGAAATCTGTGTTTATTACACCAAGGACAGCTGAAACAGACCAATAAGGTACAGGCTAACTCCAGTAAAACCTGCAACTTAATTTGATGACAGCAAGGAGTGAAAAACAATTTCCCTTTAATTACATATGTTTCTTTAGTTTGTATTTCTGTTTTTTGACTAATGCAAAACAGTTTCCAGATTTTCTGTGGCTTTAAATACTAAAATGAAGATGTGTTTAGTGGAAGCTTTCACAAATGTGGTACAATGTGGAAACTTGGAATATTTTATGCGTATAACGAGGCTGGTTTGTTTTATATGGGAAAAATACTCACTGCTTCTGCAGTGGCAGTTTATATTCCTGCAAGACTGCTGTCTAGATGAAGAGTCACAGTTTTGCTTGCAAGTGGAAGCAGGGGCTTAAACGGCTGCACCATCTTATTTGTATTACTCTTACATTTAATTTATTTGTAATACCATATGTAGTGATTTAGGCACAGTGTAGATCTATCAAGCACTTAATTAAGAATGTGGAGTCTAATCTATTAAGAGTTGCAGTAAGGCTTCCTTGATATTTATGGTGTATTCATATGTAATGAGCAGAGAGGGATGAGCAAGTCCTGGTCTGGTCACTTGGCAGTTCAGTTGTTTTCCCTCCTGCAGTGTTGGCTCCACATCTTCAGGGTGTATTTGTCTGCCAAGCCTGAGGTGTCAGGGAGAATGGGTCTTGTTTTTCCTCCACCCCATTCCTCCCTGGAAAACAGGCAGGGCTCAGGCTCCTTTTATGCCTCTGCCTCTCTCCCAGCTGGGCTGGGGAGCTGAAGCGAAAGGTTGCTAGAGGGCTGGCTGACTTTTCTACCTGGAAGAGTGAGGGACAGGTTAATGCCCATGTTAATCCTTGAAAGGAGGGATGTGCTTCTACAAGCAAAGTCTGCCTTGTGCTGTCTTGAGGTAGGGCAACCAGGCTGTCTCCTGTAGTGCATTTGCTAAGATTTTAAAGGATGCTATTTCCCTTCCAAAATACAATTATCCAAAAAACCTGATACGAGGTAGAGGGGCCCAAACTGCCTTTGCAGAAATGACTTACTGACCTTTATAAAGCTTAATGCTCTGTGCTGTCCCTCAACAACTGGATTTAGTATTAACTGAGAGAGAAGATGGTCTCCAATTTACTGTGTTTCAGCAAGACTGAGTAGTAAAGAGCTGATTTACACTGGTGAGTTGTGCAGAGAAATCTTGTGCTCTGTAGAAAACAATGCTCTGTGTGCAGAGAAGGTACAAGGCCATGGTCTAACTCCTCTAAACAAGGCAATAGTCTAAACATCTGTTAGGGGGGTTAAGAGCCAAATGTGATGGAAACATTTTGGAGCTGGAGGTTGTGTCCTGGAGGTTTCCATCAGGATATGGATAAAGGCAAACCTCCCTTGAAACAAGTGTTACTTTCTCCTTCAATTCCAAAGTGCTATCTACTGAAGACACTGCCACCAGCAAAAATGCTCTTCTCTCAAATAACTGTTTCCCATTAATGTTAGAGTATCTCCTTTCTGTTTGGTTTTTCTTTTTTTTTTTCCCACTAGCTGTGCAATGGATTGCACAGATGGCCTAGCATAAGGAAGAAGGAAAATAAGGATGATGCTTTTTGATGGATTTATTTGTATACAAGTCCCAGTGGACCTAAGTATTAAATAGCTTCCGTTTTTTAAAGTTGGCATGAGTATACAGAAGACTGGGCACATGTCACTAAAGCTGGATTTTTTTTTTTTTTTCAGTCGATCGAGTGGATTTTAGTCTTAGAGTGGATTTTTAGTAGAAGCTTGTAAATGATTGAACTTGAGTTTCTGACAAGTATAACGTAGTGGGGGAGAAACGCAAATGGTGATTGAAAGGAAATGATATTTTAGAAGAAACCTTAAAGCTGTTGTTGGGACTAACAGATACAAGTTTCCTCTACCTATTAGTTTTTACATGCAGAACTGTTTAAACAGATGATATGAAGTATGATTGGGTATAAAACCTGCTTGTCTGTCTTGTGAGACAGTGATGAAAGTTGATGTGCCAGAACCCTGTTGGTCAATACCTGCTGAAAAGCTGTTTTCCACTAATCCTCCATTAAAAGCTTTGGCTGCCTGCTAAATGTCAGAAGGAAGGGACTGGTCAGAAAGAGGTTAAAGAGCTCACCTCTGTAAAAACATATGCTGCACTTTGATTTTTCATTGCTTTTTTCTTTTCAGTGGTGGCAACTGGTCAGTTACGTCGGGGAGAGAGGGCGGTATCTCCAGTTGCTTACAGCTCTGTTTAACATGCAGTCACTGTTTATATGCATTGTAATGCAAAGGAGTCTTGACTGAAAACTCAGCTGAAAGCAGGATATTTGCATGCAAACCATTGAGGATGCTCTCTGAACCTTTAAATGTAAAGGGCTGGTCAATATTTTTGGTGTCGTTGTGGTTCATGAATAACCCCTGTTCATGAGTGGCAGTGCTTAGGGTGCTGTGGAGTTATAGCTATAGGGAGAAACGGCATGTGTTAGCTGAATGTGGACACCCTGGGATTGCACTTCAGCGTTTTAACTTCCTCCTTTAGCTACTGGAGAGGAGGGGGAAATGATCTGTCTTTCCTCTACTCTTACTCTTCGACCTTGGAGACTCCATCCATAGTTAGTTATTGTGTATTTGAGTTATTTCTGGCTCATTGTACAGTTACGTAAATGCTTGTGCTGGAAGAGTGCAGGGGGTGGGAATATGCTAGAGATCTGGAGGCAAAGCAGAGATACTTTGCTTCTTCCCCTCCTGACAGTAGTGCTGGTTTCAGTGGGAGTGAGTTTAGGGTGGGAGAACATGCTACTCTTCCTGCTCTTCCTACTTTTTATTTTGCAGTGTTTTGTGGGTCTGCCCTCAACTACTGCTCTGCGTTCTCACAAGTTGATGTGATTCTTGTTTATTTCTGTGTATCTTGTCTCCCTGCAGTGTTGCTGGATCCTGCTGGATTGAATTGTAGACATTCCAATTTTGCTCTATTGACAAGGTGATAGCAGTGCTTGGAGGTATCAGAGATACCAGCTGTTTTTGGAAGACTCCTCGTATTTGATATAATTTGAAAACTGCCTGTCTTTTACCCACCCAAGATTATTAACTCATGTTTTGCAGGCAGAGTTTAAACTCTGCAGGAATAAAAAAAATGTGGGCTCGCCAAAGGAAACTTCCCAGGCATAGGTAATTGAGAAAGTGGGTTTTGTTTGGTTAGGTTTTTTTTCATGCCAAAGGAATGCTTCTATTCAAGGGGAACTTTCTTGAACGCATACCTTTCTTTGAAGTGCACTTGTGTGTTTTTCAGTGTGAGATACATTTGCAGTTTAACCACAAACTGTTGCTTGGCAGTCAGAGTTACAGTAATTGAAATCACCTGTCAATAACTATATTGATTTGCCTTGTGTTTCTGGGCACCGTCATGAACTGAAGCATGAAAGCATGATCTAGTGGTGCCTAAAGATAGAAAATAATTTCTTTGGAACTGCAAATACTGATAACCTCTAGAGATGTGCTTGGTTACTGTCAAGTTGTTCTATGCATGTATGAGCATGTAGGCAATCTGGTTTCTGTATAGCGACTACAGTATTCTCTCATAGTCTCCTAGTTCAAGACAAGTATACAGAGGAAGCTGGAGACAGTGGTAAAGAGATATTTTGCCCTCCAGTCACAGAAAAATGGTCTGATTTGGAGCAGAGAGAATGAGAAGTCGTCATGAAAAAAATCAACAGGTAGTACAGTATAGTATGTGTGGGAAATTAAGTTCTTTGAGCACAGAAGGGTGAGTTTTAAATGCCCGGTGACTCCCAGATGAAATGGAATTGGTCCCACAGCTTTGCAAATGGATCAACATCTTTGGGTATTAAGGCAAAGAGGTTGATCAGCCCTTTAAGAAATGGGGAATAAGGAGCCTGTTTGGTGGGACTGAAGGTGGAATGTGCAAGAGGCAAACAAACAAGCCCACTTCTGGGACAGAACCATGCAGGTTCTGTGTCTGTGAGAATGAAGGTGGCTTTCGTGGTCACCCAAATAATGAACTATTAAATACACCTTGCAGGCCATTAAAGGATGGAAAACAGTTGTAAAGGACATGCTAGCTTATACTTACAAAGCTTTAAGAGATGCTAATAAAAGTGAATCATATGTGGAAAATATATTTGTGTAACTGAATCTTCTCTTTATTATATGTGTGTTTCCACATGTGTGCATCTCACATACTGATAAGTGGGATCCGTTTGCATGTATACATGATGCCGTTTAAAATCACAGCAACAAAAGATTTAACAAAAATAACACTGAAGGTGTCATTTGCTACATAAATAACCCTTTTGTCCTGGTGACTACTTTTTCCAAGTTTAAATGAGTAGGGTTTTTTTAATAGAACATCTCAAATCAGATTGTTCATTTTGCACAGCTAAGGTATAAATGTATGCTCAAACCTTGGCTAGTAATTAGCTTATTATCAGATGGTAATTGCCTGAGGACCTGAGACAGTAAACTGACATAATTGCCTTGTGATGTGGAGATGGCTGTTTGTTTCTACGTAGACTTACTTTCAGTGTTGTTGAAAATAGATTATTGTTCCATTTCCAAAGAGAGAACAGTAGAAAGAGCAGAGAAATGAGGCAGTATTAGGCTTTACGAACAGATAAAAAAATGCTCAGGTCAAAGAGTTTGAGCTCTACATGTTGTTTCTTCTCATTCACTACCAGGGTCACAATGCAGGGTGGCAGAATTGCAGTGATATGTTTGCATTTCATGCAAGCAATTGAAGTGAGCAGGGCTGCAAAGCTGCAGTCTGGGGCCATTATGTTTTACTGAGAGATGCCAAGCAGAGCTCTGATGCAGAAGACTGTGAAATGATTAAAATTCTCACATTGTGGTTAATATGCTTCTTATCAGTATCCTTATTTGAGATTCATGACTGTACATCACAGAAGGCTGCGTCGTGATTAAACCCACTGCACTGGTTTTCTCTTCTGCATCAAACAGGTGGAGACAAAAAGGCATGAAAGGATAGCTGGCTGGAAAACATAGCTGGCAGAGGGATGAGGTGACAGTTGAAGAGTCAAACTCTTGGTTGATCTAAGCAGGCACAGAATTAGACTGTAGTCCTGGAAAAAGTGAAGTAGATTGTTAGCATGGCTGAGTGCCAGACTTTCTTTTCTCCTTGTTTCAAAAACCATGGTGAAGTTGGAAACATGAGTGAAATGTTAAGACCTGCTAATAAAATCTCATTCTGTCGGCCACTATGTAGCTGGTATTTCCCTTCTGGAATCAGAATGAATGAGTGAATGGTTATTAATATGTAATGAGATCTTATGGGAACAATAGCATTGCAAGCAAAGGAAAAGAGGGATTTAGAGAAGGGAATCATTCATGTGAAAGTTAGGCTTGCCATGCTGGCATGTTAGTGCTAGTAGGGCCTGGTCCTGAAGGCTTGTGCCAGTGTTTTAAAAGCTAGAAGCAGCAGGATGCTTGAACCATGAAAGGTTCATGAAAGGTCCATGAAAGGATGCTTGATCCATGACACTATGCTGTGTCAAGTCTCTTGTTCCACTTCCCTGCCTTTTACCATGTTTTCCTCTATCCACTGAAAACTGCTGGAGGCAGAGGTCATGCCTTTAATTTGTCTATGAAGTGCTGCTACTTGTAAGGAATGTATTTTGTTGGTTGCTAGAGGAACAAGAGCATCGGTAACAGACCCTTGCATATAAAATTCTTTAAGTCTCTATAAAAGTGCATTTTCCCCAATCTGTGTGGGAGCCTGTAACTCCTGGATTTCTAAAAACTGAAGGTGTACACTAGAAAGAGGCTCAGTCTGTACTCAGACCAAGCTCTGTGCTGCTGACTGTCCACTGTCTGGGCTGGATGGGCATTCAGTCTGACCCATTCATTGCCCTGGTGCTGTGTCACATGGACAGAGCAACCCCAATACACTTGCGTTCCTCCTGGGCAAGGGAAATGCCAGAAAACCTCCCTTCGTGGGACATACCTCTTTCAGTGACTACACAGTGTTCAGTGCAAGCTTTGTTGTATTGTACTTTTTATTAAACAGCTTCATGATGTGGGCTTGATCACCAAAGAATTTTGAGGTTGGTCATTTCTGATGGAGCTCACCCTTAGTGTAGCAACATGCACCTTGCACTCCAGTGCACAACCAACCATATATTGTGGCTTTGTGTATTGGAAGATGGAGAATGAATATATTTTTACTACAGTTTAACACAATGTTTTCCAAGTGTTTATTACCCATGGACTGTATTGTGATGGAACACAAACCTACTGTTCCCAGACTTGAAATGATACTGTCTCTCGTTAGCTAGATAGTAAGCATAGGATATAAACTGGATAGGATTCTTTTTTTAGTTGGCCAGTCTTGCTCAGATGATTTTGCCATAAAGCTTTTCTGGTGCTGTTTCATCAGCAGCATCTGGGCTATTTGCAGGCGGTGTTAAACTTGTTTCCCAAACAACTTCTCTTGATCCATTATGGACACAAATAGACAGCTAATACGTACCTAGGAGAGTATGTTCATGATACTCTTAATTGCCTCTCGCAATAGGTTGCCGCAATACTTGTGTGATATCTAATTCTTCCAGCACCTTTGTGGGTGTCTGCCTCATTCACCGTCTGTAAGGTGGCATTTCCCTTGCATGGCTGAACCTCTCTTGTGTGAAAGAAAGGGCACTGGAGGCTGAGCAGAGCTGCAGGTAAATAGGTGCTCTAAATCCATGCCCAAATAGAAAGGGTATACAACAGGTACAAATGCTCATTAAAAAATTCTTATTTTGATACAGCTCTCAGATTTCAACTTTCCTCCATCCTTTGATGAGTTACTTTTCAAGTTTGTGTGAGCTTCCACGGTAATTTCTACTTCTAAGATCAAAAGGCTTTTCACAGTTGTACAGGTGAAATCTATGATGGATTTCAGGTATTTCAGAAGAGCTTTAGGAAAGGAATTTCAAGAGCTGCATCATAAATACAACTGAGCAAAACAAGTACAAAGGTGGTAGGCTGGCACTTCAATGCTGAAGCGTGTCTCACACCCAAACCAGCCAATGAACAGATTCAAGAATTAAAATGCACAATGTATACTCAGAAGCAGAGGAAATTCGTAGCTGTGAAATGAGGACTGCTTCTTGTAAACAGAGCAGCATGAGGGCATAGATGCTAATTAAGCATGCAAATTGAATTTGCAAGGAGTTCGAAGCAGGGAAGACATCTAAAAGCAGGTTTGATTTTTCTAGAGGATAAGCATTAATGATTTGCCTTTATTGCTTATCAGGATGCCTCTAGGAGCTTAGATTTAGTGGAGTTCAGAGCTTTTTAGAATGAGCAAGGGAAGTGCCAGGGACAAAGTGACAGGCTCTTAGCCCTTTCAGAAACGCCAGATCTGTCCTCCTGGCTCAAGAGTTAAAAAAGGAAAAATTAAAAAATTTTTAAAAAACTGTTTAAACTTTTAAAAATTTAAATGAAACGTTTATGACTTAGTTGGTGATTGACCTTTTAGCTCTCTCACTCTGATCAGTGCTTTGGTAGAAGCAAATCCTTTGTTAAAGGATTGTTTTCTCTGCATGAAGCTGTAATTGTGGGTTTTAACCAGAGCGAGGTTTGCAGACACACCTTCCCTGCAGGTTAAAGAAATCACAGCATTTTATAACTTTCTGGAGGCCAGCGGCAGCTGGGAGAGTCTGAGCCACAGTCATCTGTCACTGTCCTTATCTTCCCATTCACAGAGCTGTGGGAGAGGGCTATTAATCATCCTGCCTAAGGCCTGGGAGCGTGTGGAAATGCACAGAGAATTGCCATAGCTTCTGAACAGTCAGCACGGCAGGATCTCATAGTTGCTGCCTGCTTTAGGTATGAAATACTGACAGATTCATCAAAGTCTGGGTGAGGACCCCTTTTTCCTCCTGGGCTAGTGTCAGAGCTGCCACCTTATCTCCCCTGGAGAAGGCAACAATCGGTTTCTTGCCGAATCCCCTCCGGGAGCAGTTAGTGTGGCACGAGAGTTGGTTTTGGCAGGAGGGACTATAGTGTGTTTCGGTTTGTTGTAGGTGTGGGCACTGAGGCAGTGGTGGTGAGGAAAGAGTGAGAAAAGAACAGAGGCCCGTTTCTATATCTTTAGGGAATCACTGAGGTGGGATGAGAGCTGGTGCTGGAGGGTGAATGTGCCAGTTTATCTTCAACTGGTGATTGAGCACTTCAAGGCTGGAGTTAAATTGCTGAGGTCAAGTTTTGAAAATACACAAGTGAGATTTTGTGTTTCTTGCTAAATATTCTGTGCTTCTCAGCTTTAGGATACAGGTTGAATTGAGAAGAAGGGTTTGCAAAACTTTGCTATGAAGTCAGCCACAATTAGTGGTTTGTGCATTTATTACATTGGTGTTATTCCTAGAGTTTGAAAAAAACCCTCTATTATAATTTCATCTGCAGACTTTCTGCACAGACAAAAGGTAGATATTATGGTCTTCCATATGCTACAACTTATTTGCAAGCACTAGTCCTTACTTTCTTCTTCCCTGTAGAAATTTCCAAATAGTTCTCCAATAGCCTCAGGGTGAAATCTTGCCTCCACCAACGTCAGTGGGGAATCTGCCACTGGCTCCAGTGTGATCATTATTTCATCCTGTTTTGGGAGGAATCTTTGCCTGAGTGAATGCTGCAGGACTTGGTCCATCAAGAGCTAGTGTTCTCTTGTCAGCAGCACAAGCCCTCCCCTTATCTAATTTCCATACTAACTCGGAGACAGCAAGGCTTTTTTTTTTTTTCTTTTCTTTCCCATTAAATCTAGCAATGATGGATGCCCAGTGGAAGCTGAACGTTACCTCTGCAAAAGAATCTCTGTAGTAACTGCAGAGTTTAATGGCTTTACATTCCCCCAACAGGCTGTGAGTATAACAGGCAATGCTGCCAGCCCAGAAGTTGTTGGTATTCTGCTTTCTGTGGATATAAATTCCAGTTTTCTTCACTCTTCCCAGTTAAAAGCTTCTCTTCGGATGAAGGAGCAGCTGATCAAAAAGGGCAGTTCTAGTCAACAGTCTTATTAATAATGACAACCCTAATATCACAGTCACTTCCATATGGTTTCCATCTCAGTGACTTCACACACTTCCACTCAATAAACTTTCTTATACCCGAGTAGTCAGCAAAATATTGATTATCTCCTCTACTTAATTTTGTCTTTTATAATCTAAGATGTAATAGTGAAATTATGTAACTTCCCAGCAGCAAAGCAGAATCTGGAACTCACATATTTTCACCTTCCATATTGCTTAGGCTCCTTCCCATCTCTAGTCACACGCAGCTGTTTTCCTCATTTAAGCCATCTCTTGATGTATCTTAAAAAGATACTGTAATTTAGGTAAAATATAATTCAGGAACACCTACAATAACCATTTCCATCAGTACTGACACCAGCTGAAGAAATTCTATAAAGCAGTCACAAGCCTGGTATTTGCAACACTGTAAGGGAATTTCAGTCCTTCAAATGGTTCATGTGCTCACAGTCTGCCTGCTAAATTTATTAGGGAAATGTTAATCACTGTTGGTCGTTGAATTCAAACAGATAAAGTCGTGTCTTCTACACCAGCCCCAGAAGACTGCTCAAATTTATAACGTGTACAGAAGGATGGAAATCTTAATTATTATGACAAAGACCTTCCCAAGCTGATCATGACACGTCATTCCCACACCTCTGGCATTTTATAGTCATTCCCCTTTTTAAACAGATGTAACTCTCTCTCTATGGCCTCCAACATGCTTGTCTTTTAAGAAGCCAGATGCAAAAGTCAGGTATGCCATTAGCTCGTCTTACCTCTGAGAAGCAGACATCACTCGGGCACCATAAATTTCAAAATCCACAACACTCTTTAAAAACAAACCCAAACCACACACACAGCAGGAGAGCAGAGTACCTTCAGGAAGATACCATACCCCCGCAGCTTTACAAGGCAAACCTGCAAATGTAACAGCTGAGCCATTCTGTGGAAGAGGACTCGCAATCAAAGAAAAGCTTAGAAAGAAGCATTAACTCACACCACACTGTGTTAACGTGATCCCCAAATCCTAGACTGGTTTCGTAGGAGAAGAAATGCTATTGCTTACTTTATAGAACAAAAGGACCTTCCAGAGCTTCCTTTTCAAAAATTCTGACTGCCAATTACTGTTTTGGAGACTAATGATGAGCAAAAATGTGTAAGTGCTTCTCTGGAATTAATGGGTAGGCTTTGCAGAAGGTGTTGCAGAAAGGCCCTGGGTACTGCATGCACAGGGATGAACACCTAACACCTTCCACCACAGAAAGCTGAAGCCTCTTTGAGAAAGCACCTACCCATAGCTCTCTTTCCCCTGTTACTTCATGCTGACCTTCAAGAGGTGCTGAATGAACAGCAGATGTTCATTTGCTGTTGGTGCCTCAGCGGTGGCAGGGGAGTATAAAGGGTCCTGCTGGAGTTCACTCTGCCCAGCAGACTCCAACAGTGAAATCCTGCATCCTGTTAGAAAAATGTTTTCTGCCTTGGCTGTGACAAGAGCAGTCATTCCTTTGGTTCTTTCCTCTCAAGACAAAAATTGAAACTTGTCAACCAAAAATCCTGAAAGAACATTTGCAAGCAAGAGAATAGAATAGATTGCTTCTTCATGGGAGATGCAAAGTAATCCATTTTACCTCTCTGCAGTCACAATCCAATCTGCTGTACTAACACACGTACACACCCACCTTCCCTGCTCTGCTGTTGCTACACAGACCAACTTGAATATACAAAAGAGCCCATATGCTTGAACATAAACCTTTGGCACTATATTTGCACTCTGCATGAACACGTGAACTTTCAACTCTGCAGCTGGAATCAGCCAGAAAGTCTCAGGCTTCACACATTTTGTGAAGGTAAGTTGTGATAATCTTCCTTCATTTTCAGCCAGCACTTGCATATCCCTTAACAATGAAGGTGCCAAAAGGCATGGCTCAGAGCCAGAGGAAGAACTGCCATCATTCTTAGCAGTTTTCAGATTCGGTGCATAGATTTTGTTACATTATAAAAAAGGTGCCAAAGGCTCTGTAGAGACAAAGTCGCCCTTACTCTGCACTGTGCTGTGTATCATGCTGTAAGACTGGAAAGCTGGAAAGCCATTTCACATATTTACATTGTAAAGCAGACCAGGGTCTTGAATCTTACAAAACCACTTTGTGTGAGGGAAAGAAGGGAAAGAAAACTGTTGTTCTAGCAACCTCAAGTGAGACAAATGTTGTCCCTCCCTGTAGGAAAATGGCATGAGAATGCATAGGCATGTGCACGGGCGGGTTTCACTGCAGCTTAGCTCAAGTAGGGTTTCTCATCATCTGTGGGTTTCAGAACAGCTTACTGAGCACCCTCAGGAAGCGTGGGTGCTGCAGCTGAGTTCACCATAAAGCAGAGAATTCCCCAAATTGAGGGAAGAAGACTGGAACTCCCAGCTCATCAGGTTGGTAAGGCATTTTTGAAACGCTTGCCAAAACGATACGTTTCTAGTATTTTGAGCTTAATTAATTTGCAGCAAATCAACATGTATTTTTCCAAAAAACTGGAAAAGGAGACTAGTTGTCACTGAAGGAGAGTTTCTGAAGGACGTAAAAGGATAGGGGAAAGTCCACCTTTTCTGTTTCTGAAACCCTCCAACATGATGGGTATTGAATACCTTAGATGTTAAAGAAAGTCAGGGCCTTTGAAGTAGAGATTGGTCACATGGTACCTGCTGGAAATAAGACACCGTATACACACAAATATCTACATAAACAGAGCACAAATCATTGTGCAATAATGCTAAAAAAAAAAAAAATCTCTGTTTAAAAAAATCAGGATGAGTAATACTTTCAATACTGGTGTAAAAGCAATCCACAGTATTACACTTAAACACATTCATTAAGGCTCCAAGGTGTTTTTCAAGCTTTCATGAAAGTAGAATTAATGGATACTGCTAAAACAATAGTGTGATTTGATTTTTATAATAATAGGTAAAAAAGCCTTGTAAAACACAAGAGCAAGCAGTAATGAGGCTGGGAACTAGAAAGCTCAGGCTTCCTTTTACACTCAATTAAATAGTTAATCATGTCATGTGCTCACTTTTTAATCACTTTAAACCAATACAGCAGTATGATAAGTAATAAATTTGTTTTTATGAGAAAGCTTCTGATGTATCCTTAGTTGCCAGGAATGAGAACTGTTTATGAAAAAGTAATTTATAGCAAAAGTTCATATAAAATATAGAGCTTCATGCATATCAGGCTGTATGAACAACAATTCAGAACTGACAGAAACACCAATATGCTAAAGTTCAGTATTAATTCCTCATAGTTATGGGACCTTTAATCTACAATTTGTAAAGCTTGTATTTATATTACATTTTCCACTCTTTCACAGAAGTTTGTATCTTTTCAGGTCTTCTAAAACTGGTGGAATCCTGTTCATAATGTGCAATTAACAATGAGATTGGTATGGTTTAAAAATTGGGACTTCATTATGGGCTATGTTGCTTTCCCATTAAATAGGTGAAAGAAAACCCAGAAGAAAATGAATCATATGATTTACATGACTTTCATGCAATCTTCTCCTAATCCTAAGCCTTACTCCAGCTGTCTTTGTACAGTGCACAGCTCAAACCCAGTATAAGGTCTGAGCACAAGAAAATGCACCACTGCCAGCAGCACCCCCAAACCCGGCCCTGCAATCCTTAAAAGTTTCTTCAAAAACACAAACTTCATCTCATTTCTTTTATGACATCTTTTCTCTTATTTGAATCTTTCCTTCTGTATAGGTGCCACCAGCTTCAATTCACTCCAAATGTGCTTTAGTGTACTCCAGGGTTTATTTGTATTAATTGCAGCACATTTATTGCCCTGCAAGAGCTCTTATAAAACTACTGTTTTGTGCAGACCAATGGGCTAGAATAACTTCCCAGTGCTCTCGCTTTTCCTTTAGTTTAGTTTATTTCAAGTGCAGCTTTTCTCTGGAAAATATCTCTGTCCAAATGACATGGTAGCTGTGTCCTTGCTGCCAGCTGGATTCAAATACACTGTACAGACAGGTCACCTGCAGCCTCTGCAGAATTCTAAGTCAGATCAGCCTCATGTAATTAATTTGATTTAAGTCATTCTTTGTACAACTTTTTTGTCATGTAGGGGGATAAAAAATTGTGTTATGTGAGTATCCTTCCAGTAGCAGCAGTCTGTATTGCTGTATCCTTTTTTAGGACTGACAACATGGGGAGTTAATTTTCTGGAGATACTTGGCACCTTGCACTATTGGCTTCTTTGGCTCGTGTCCCGTAACAGTCAGGAGGTGGGAAAACATCAGGGGCTGGATGGGGCCTGTATTTTTTTTACCTCTTGCACAGGACAAAATGTATGTTTTGGCTGTTTACCTTTAGGGATAGAGCTACCACTTCTGCAGATCCCTTTAGGTCATCTGGCAGCTTGTTTATACAGCTGGGACCACAAAGAGCAGTGGATTGCATTCAGAAGGATGGCAGAATGAAAACAGATACTCCCAAAGGCTAAAGTCTGTTTTGCTTTGCTGAAAGAAAGGGGTATTTTTCTGTGTTTCGTGACACCAGGTTATTCTTTGGAGTCATGTTCCTAATGCTTGTTCTTGCTTGCCCCACAGGGCTCAGCAGTGACCCCATGCATTTCATACAAGTTGGTAAAGACACAGATCAATCCTTTTCTTCCATAGGTGTCTTGTTCCCTTGTCAGTGTCATGCACATCACACAGTTCCCAGTAAAACTGACAAAACTCCTGATTTTCATGGGAATATGATTAGGCCCAGATGATTGAAGTCCTTGTTCAAGACCCATACAGCAGACCTCCATGTATCTGGACCACTCCCATCATCCTCAGTATGATCTCTGAAGTGAGGAAGGCTATTGTCACGCATATATTTTTGTAAATTGGCATCTTGGTATATCCTTCTTTTTTTTTTTTTTTTAATCCAGCAAAAAACAAACATCCCAGTAAATTCAGATGCATGGGAATTAGTGGGTGATGCTGAAGGAGGCTGGGACACCACCCTGAGGAGGTGATGGAGGTTAAGGTGGTTGGCTCCACAGGGTCGGGCTGTAACTGAGCTGTAAACAGAACACATTGCTTGTGTCAGTAGGAATTTCTGTTTAAGCGTAGTGAAAGGGTTTTGCTTATGGAAATTAAATAGTCTTCTAGAAACCTGCTTAAAAAACTAGTTGATGGAGAGCCTTGCTCTTTCAGCTGTTGAGTACAGTGTTGTAGAGCTCTGCCAGGCTGGCTTAGATTTTCTTTAAACTTTTTGTTTAGAAGGGTTATTGTGCACTGTTAAATTCTGCAGGATTTTTCCCTTATGGAAGGACTGCAGATTTTGATCCAGCCTTCATTAAAAGGAAGCGTGTTAGTTCATGGCTTGGAACTGCTTTTGAGTTTTTATTGAAATAAAAGGATCTAAACAGCATGCAACTGAAATTAAAAGCCATGGAAGGACAATTTCAACCAGTGTATTTTCCTGAACATATTTGGAAAACAGAGAGACAGGATCTGTGAATTTATAAATGTGAAGCAATATAAAAAGAACCTTGAACTTTCAATCAGAGAGGCATGTAATTAAATTTCTCCCTGCTCCATAATTTTCTGTTGTATCCTTGTTACCTTTTTTGTTGTATCTATTTGCAGCTTCACAAATCCAAATATCTTAATTTGAATAAAACAAAAGCCTATTCATGCTTGTACTATTCATGTGGTTTAATTGGTTTACAAAATACAAATGTTCTTTGAAAGAAAGTGATTTAATTTCAAGAGGCTGGTAGCTGTCCATCATATGTGGTCCTTCTGCTCGCAAAAGGCAAAGGAACAGAACTAGACATAAATGGGTTTGCTTCAGCTTGCTTTGTTTTTGCTCCTGTTTGGGCTGAGCTCTCACTATTGCTCAGTGAATACAGTAGGAAAACATTAGGGTTGTAGCTTAATGCACAAACAAAAATAGTTTTCCCCATGTGAAGCTTAAATGGGGAACTGAAAATGCTTTTCAAATGCTCCACTTCCCTGTTGTAGGTAATACCAGACTGCAAAATTCATTAATGCCCTTGGAACACCTGGGCGAATGGTATTATGTGGTAGAGGTAATAGGGGTGCATACCAATGTCAGTTGGGGTTAGAAAGAGGTTCCATATTAGTTTGATATTCTTTCTCTCAGTCTCTGCTCCCAGATTAACAGTTCCTTCTTGGGGTACCTGGAAAAGGGGGGAATGCAGCCCTGCAAGCTTTTCCATCAAGGGAGGGACCTTCTTGGAAGAGCTGTACAATAGCAGTAAGGCACCACAGCACAGGCTAAACACCTCAGTGTGCAGGATGTCTGGAATAATTCAACACAAAAGAAGGAGTTAATGTAGGAAACTGTCGGTTAACTCATTAAACTGATCTATGTGTTTATCTGGATAATTATTTATTCTTCTGCAGGAAAAACTGCATTTAATGGTATGACTAGTTACTAGTTTATTTAAATTTTTTTATGTTCCCTAATGCAACCATGCTGAATAATATTCATGTTGTCTTTGGGGCCCTTCTGAGAGTGGGGGATGTGCAGGGTATTTCAGGGAGGCTGAAATTTCTCAGGATGCCACTGAGGCATCTTCAGTGATGTCAGCCCCTTGTGTCTGTGCCTTCATGAGACCATACCCAGCATGTATAGGCTGAACTCTGAAAGGGAAACGCACAGAGCTGTCAGTCAAGTATCTCTAGCTGTCAATATAGTTTATGTGTAAGCACAGACCAAAGGGCAGAAGAAGATGCATAACTGACAAAGTAAATCAAATCATGGTTGACAACAGGTTGCAGATGCAGGAGAGAGCTGACAGTGGATGGGCAATGGAATTATAAAGCAGAGGGAAGTCTCTGAAGGATACAGAGATCATAAAATGGAGAATACTGGTTACTGGCAGCAATAATCTAAACCCACACTGTGTTACCTCAATGGGAAAGTATTTGCATGTCAAAGGAGAGCTTTATGCACAGCCTAATGTGGTGGTAATAGGAAAAAAGAAAAATCTTTTTGCATTGTCATTTGTTGCTCTGCATCTCCCTGCGTTCTGAGGCTACTTTAAAGAAAATATTAGTTCTACTGAACTGCAGATTAATTAGTCAAGCTAATGAATAATTCAAATCTCGATTTTACCCAAAGCATCTCTTCTCAGTTTATCTGTTTTGCTAATAGGAAAAGAGAAGACCTTTTTGTTGCAGCTTTTTGTTGCAATTTCTTAAAAGCAAAAGCCTCGGTTTATGCTTTGCTAAAATGAACTATATCAGGAGTTCACAGTAACGGATTTAGCAACCTGCTGAATAGGCAACTGTTAACCATGGAGTGCTTTTGTTGTAAGAGAGATTCATTAACTGAACGTTGTTTAATGTGTTTATCTCTTGACTTTCACAGATAAAAAAAGGTGTTACAACAATTATTTTTTACTTTTTGTTTGCCATGTGAAGCATCTTGCTTCACTTTTTCTGTACAAAGCAGAAATCAGCCTGGAATACGTGATCAGTATAGATTACAGAAGTATTTTACAGCGGTGGAAGTAGAGTTGATTACTTGATGTTTACTGATGGTAGCAAGAGTTGATCACATCCAGTCATTATTACGAGTGTCATCAGTACTGTGTTTGCCTATGGGAGAACTGGAAGGGAGCAGGTCTGTGCCCAACCTAGTGATGCTGAGAAGCCTCTGCATTATGCAGCTGCTGTCACCTTCTGGTAATCTCTGAGCACCTTCGTGTGCTTCTCCCTCTGTATGCTGCTATCTCACATGGGAGCGGCAGGGCCCAGTGCTTCTGCCCCCTGGCCTTGGGACAGGTGCCTCCTCTTGACACCAGCACATTGCAGTGGCTGGTGAAGAAAGGGCTTTAGCAGGGTTGTTTTCTTGTGGTTGTGAGGCTGCTGTGCCTTTTGGGGACAAATGGGCCAACTTGGTAGGAAAAAGATCAGATTTGGCTCAATACTGTGCTGAAGAGGAGCCAATACCATGTCTAGGACTTTGTTGAGCCATGGAGGCTTTGATGCCGAGAACCCCTGGTACTTTGGGTAAAATTACTTTCTGAGAGAGGTCATGAGTATAATTAGTGATTCATGTAATCAAAAGGTGCTGTCCCTGGACTGCTTCCACACTGTCTTGTCTGCTGAATGAGAAACTTCAGAGCCCACTGTGTGTCTGGAGCCAGCTGCTGCACAAGTTTGTGCTGCAAAGTCATAGAGCAATAGAGATGGCTGGCACACACTGGATGACTTGAGTTTAAAGCATTGATCTGGAAGGGCAAGTCCTGCTTCTGAAAAGCTGGTAACCACCCTGAGTTCATTGGTAACTTGGTGAGCACTGCCTTTCTGAGCAGGAGGAAAGAGGATTATGGTGGTTGGTGTGGGCTGCTGAAAAGCTGTGTCTTTCTGCCACTTCTCTGAATGTGGCACGGACAGAGTAGTGCTCTGCAGAGCAGAGAGGAGTAGGCTTTGCTCATCTGAATTGGATTGGACTATTGCCAATGAAGAATGGTTAATAATACTGTTACTGCTCAGTCTTTTAAACTAAGACTATTCAGAGCTAGCTTTCAGACATCTTCTAAAAGCCCCTTTCTGGTGTAGGCAGATTTGCAGGGACATAATATATTCTTGTTCCCTAAACATTTTCCTCCACCTGCTTAGGTATAGTCCTCTGATGTTATACAGTTGCTATGGAAATAAATGACATCACTGTCTGGGGAACATGGCTTCACATGAGAAATCAATAAACTAGAGCAAATGAATTGTTAGGCAGCTATGTTGCCTCCCTGTCTTACTAATATGAAAAAAAAAGACATGGATGAGAAAATGATAAATAATATTTTTTTTCCCAAAGAAGTATGTTTTCTGAGCCAAGTATCTAGTCAGTTTTTAGAGTTCAGTAGAAGTATTAGTAATCCCCTTAAAGATGTGTAGGGAATGCCAGTCAGTGAGTTGGTAATTTCCCACTAGCAGCATCATATCTTGTGTTCCAGTTATTTCCATTTCATTTTCTGTTTTTGGTACCAGCTGGACAGTAGAATGCCATAAAAGGAGCTGGGAGAGATGTAGTCAGCTGACTCCAGAGATAATTGGAGCTCCTGCAACTCCCCTCGTTAGGTGCCTGGGTCGCTGCCTCTGCCTTCAGGCGGTGGAGGCAGCGTGGGCAGGGTGTGCAGGGTGCCTGCGGAAAGCCGGGTGCCACCGCTGCTCCCCTTGTCCAGGGAATTCGGTACAGCCCCGCTGAGCCCGGCAGGTGGAGGTATGTGACACCTGGCGGCTCCACTAGAGCCCAGCCCACTTCTTGTGGTGATTTTACACGTAAGGTATCTCTTCCTGAGAATAAAAGGGCTGTCCCTGTTCCTCCAGGGGTTATTATGGGTTGATTGCTGAAGGCAGGTAAAAGATGCTACTGCTGCTGCTGTTGCAGCATCATTTAAGTAGTGTCAGTGCAATAGTCCCCAGGAGGAACACAACCAAATTAAGGTCCTAATGAAAAGTGTGTGTCCTAAATAGCTCTTTCTGACACAGTTCATCAGTTAAGGAAATTAAATTAAAAATGCTTTAACTACCAGAAAAAAAGACTCTCGAGTAAGTGTTAACTTCTGTACTTAAAAGAAAAAATGGTTAAAAAAATCTAGATAAGGTCTATTTTGAAAACATAGAAGACATAACGTCTGTGTATGAAAACAGCTATTATTATCAGAAGTAAAGCAGCTAATACTTTGCAGATTACACTTTTCATTGTAACAACACTGGTCCTTACTAGTCTATGTGTGATGGATAGTCCTAAAAGGATTAGCAACAGATTCACTCCTTCACAGCAAGGCTGAGCACAAGACTGTGCTATTTAGTGGATTTGCTGTCACTTAGTGAGGAATTAGCCAGCTCTCTTCATGACTGGAGTGCATTTGAATACTGGGATAATTTCTGGATGAATCAGCCATGCAAGAAAAGCACTTTCAGAGGTGAAATATATATGTTGTATGTACCCATATACACAGTAGTGAGTTGTTTTGCAATAGTTCCTTAAACAAAAAAGCAGGCTTGGACTTAAAATATACATAGAAAGGAGTCCAGCTCTGACAGGATGTGTCATTACAGCTGAGATGTCAATGTAGGACTGCTGTGGTTTATGGCTGAATGGAGGAGTTCACCACTGCATACTGTGTGGTTCATCTCTTTGTTCCTAAACATTGTGTTTATTGCTTACCAGTTGTGCAAATGCAAAGGAAGCAGTAACAATGTCACCCAAGCGTGCCCACTGCAGCAGCCTGAGCTGCCTGTACAAAGATGTGGTAGCTTCAAACTGAGACATTTCAAAAATTGCCAGGTGTTACTTCTATGTATGAAGTCATGTGTCTGTGCAAGGCACAATGGCAGGAGGGTTTGGTGTAAAACCTGTTTTTTGTAGCATCCTTCAAGGCACTGCAGATTTGCCAGCTGGTGTGATTTGGTTCACCTTACAGTTTCCCTTGTGCAGTAACTTTCCACTCCGTGTCCGAGCACAGCACAGTGATGACTAATTCACTAATCCCCAAACTGGTATCAGAAACCCCACAAAAGAGGGTTGAGTTCTTAGCATTTTCCTATTTTAAGCACTGGGGAGAAAAACAGTATTGGGAGAAATTTATCTGTGCGAAACAGGCACTGAGATGTGATAGAAATATTTTGGTAAGAGAAAGGTCTTACACTTTATCTTCTCTTCTGACTCTCTTCTTTAGAGCTGCATATGATAGCAGGAAACTGTTTTCTTCAATGTCTTTCTGTTTAAACTACTGGTACTTTACAACTTTGGGGTGTGAGGTCACTGAAGTATCAGGAGCAACCTTCAGGGACATGGCACATAGTTCTTGGCAGAGGCCAGTCCTGTGTGCTTCGCACATATAGTTCTATTGAAGTTGATAAAACTATTTGTGCGGCCAAGGCAAGCAAGATTTGGCTCTCTTGAGAGATAGCTTTTAATAGCAGAGGTTACTAAGAAGCCATGATCCTGTTGTCCAGAAATGTCCTTCATAATAAAGAGGAAGAGAATAGTAACGGAGGAAAGGTCTCGAGAAGCAGAATAGCTCCTAAAGAGTATGTTTTTCATGAAATATCAGTGTTTTATGAGGGTTTTTTCTATAGCATCCAGCTAGTCTAGATGAGGAGCACTCATGCAAATACAATCAGTGAGTTCACAGAAACTGCCTAAATAAATAAAACAGGCACAGTTTTGCTTATTAAATACTGACTGTTTTTCAGCTTTACTTTAGCACATCAGGGAGTTTGAGTGTGCCTCTCCAAGTTAGGGGAAGGAAAATAATAAAGAGGATGGAAAGAGAGAAGCGGTAGAAGGCACAGATTTAGCTAATGATAACAGTAGGGGCAGACTGATTGCCATCTTGGAAATTATAGATACAAATATCCTGAAGTTTGTGCTGCAACTCTTCAAATTTATTGTAGACTCCTTGCTATTTTGGAGCATGGAAGAGGGACTGAAAGTTCTCTGGAGCCAGAAAGGAGTCTTGATGTTCGCACAAGGCAAAAGACGGGTCTGGAATATGATACATTATTTACTATTTATTCCTGTTTCTCTGTAAAACTAACAAATGTCTGTTGTCCCTTCTAGCTGCCTTTAAATTTTTTTAGACCACAAATGACCATTGAGGGCATCAGGCAGCATCATCTGTGAGCATATATTGCAGTAGCTAGAGCAGCTGTACCCAGGGGAGGAGGCATAATCAGCTCATAAAACGGTTGACCAGACAGCTCCCACTTGGCAGGGCAAGGTCCACTGTCACATGGGGCAGATCAGTCCCCTGCCCACGCTGGGTCAGCGCTGCTCCATGGGACCCTAGCCAAGCACCTGGCAAGCCAGCACAAAGAGACCACAGCTACAGGAGAGATCATCAAAGTGCAGTGGCTCAGTGTCCTTTATCAAGCTCCTGGATAATGCATGCAAATTCTGTAGGATGTGTGTGCAAACACATGCACTCACACTCGAAGGTTAAAGCCTTCTTGTGCAGGGAGCAGCTTTCTGATGTGGTGGCAAGAGGAAGTGATGCATGGAAAGAGTGTTAATTAAATGTCACACTTTGGAAAAATTAGGTGCCAGGTCATTGGGTTAAAATACTGGTGCTATGTAAAACAGAAAACATGAGTCTTACAATTAGACATTATAATTTGCTTATGTTCTGGTTGTTGCTGGAAGCCCCAGTCAGCAAATTGCACTATGCTAAGTGTGTTCGTGAAGTACTTCAAAGCAGTCCTTTCTTTAACGCAGGCTGGGTTTCTCTTTCTTCTTCCAAATCCATATGTGAGAAGCCACAATTACCTGTTCATTTATGCACTGTGCCTACACAAGAAGATAATGTGCCAGTACACAAGTGGCTGTATCTTGAGGTAGTATTTATAAAAATTACATATTGAAAACTATTTTGTCTGCTGTATATTTAAGTAAATACAAGATGGAGGTGGGAATTTGTTATAGGCCATTCAGTCTCAGGAGAGAATGGGCTAAATGCACGTTCCAGAGAGCTAATTACTGTGTAAGGAGAGATGCTTGGTGTAAGCACCAGCCGGGCTGAAGGGCAGGATGTCTCCCCTTGTCCTGTGGGGTGCACGGAAAGAGATTCTGTGTGGGAGCAGAGGTGACAAGGCAGTGTCTGCTCAGGTGTTTTGAAATCCTTCAGTGCTGAGAAGTAATGCCCAGAAGAGTTTGGGAAGCTGGTTCCAGCAGTCTCTGAAACAACATTGATTCTTAACAAATCTGTAAAAACTGGGAAGATTCCAAAGGCTTCTGGGACTCTTAGGCCCTTCTGGTGTTTAAAAAGGGCTAAAAAGCATAACCCTTGAGCACAGGTCAGGTTGGCTTAACATTAGCTACAGGCTGACAGGGGCCTGCTTGTTTGGGACTATGTATTAATTTAATGCTCCAAGGTATTAAAGGCTAAAAATATAATTCCTACTTACTATGGTTTAACCACTGGTAGATTTGTCAACTCTTTTTTTTTGTTTGTTTGTTTTTCTTTTGGTAGGGTTATGTGCTTTTATGATTAAAAAAACAGCCTTTATATAATATGCTTGGATTTCTCTAAATGGTTTGAACTAGTCATGTGTCTTTTTGATTAAAAACAAAATCCAGAGACCTCACATTGTGTTGAATTAACCTGCTAAGGGGATTTAAAACTTGAGATTTTTGAAATGAATTTAGTATATACATATGAACAATGAGACCTATTTGTGTCTTCCCATAGCAATTGTTGGCAGCGCAGGTTTTGTATATGGAAGTTTGCATATGGAAGTGCAAGCAAGTAGTGAGGACATCAACTCACTGATGTAAATCACTTTTGTTTCCATTCAGCCAAAAGCAAGGTAATATAGCAAGGAACTAAGAGCCCCACTTAAACAAATAAGGTAAGAAATTATGTATTTGTTAAATGGTAATATTAACCGAGCTGGTTTTAGCTATTATAACCAAGCCTAGCTTGAGCTATTATAAAAAAATCTCCTCTAAGCAATCCAGCAAGTGAAGCCTGAAGTGCAACCTGAAATGCAGAGAGAGGTGCTGATCTAGAAAAGGGATTACATCTGTACCATAGAGAAATGCAACAGTGTAGAGAACCATGAAAGTCAATTCTAATGTGCAGATGGCTCCATTTGTACACTCTTCTCAGAGCAGCCACTGAATTGCAAAGGCTGCAGCAGCACAGGCAGCGGGGTCTCACAGTGGGCAGAAGTTAATGGTTGGCAGTGCAGTAGAGGCTGATGAGGTCAGGATTGCTTCACAACCTCACTACAGCTCCAAAGGCATGCTGACTACTAGGTACATGTTTTGTGAATAAAATAGCTATGTGGGAGTGCAGAATTGTTATTATACTGTTATTTAGCTCAACAGACTCAGTTGTCCATGGGTTGAACGACTTCTTTTTGTGCACAAACTCTGGGGAAGGTGTTTAGAAAAGAGTTTCTCTTTTAAATTGCCATTTCTGAGGCCCTGATAGCTGTAAGCTTCTTGCAAGAGCACCATCCTTTTGTGCCAGCTTTAATTCAAATTTTCCCCGCTTCCTCCATTTTCTCCCTCTCTTATATGAGGGATTTTGAGCTTGCTGCCCTGGAGCAAAATGGTCATAACTGTCTTGAATGTTTTTTTTTTTTAAATCTGCTGTCCTCATTTGCTGGGGACGTTTGTGAAGGAGGTATGTCAGCATCTGCTCCAGAACAGCTCCGTGTGCCAGTCAGCAGGGCAGTGGGGAGACGTCTGGCAGAGTCCTCCATCCCGTCCACCTGCTTTGGCAGCTGGATGCCACCAGCAAGAGCAATGGGGCTTCAGCGTGTTTAACAGTGCAGAGCCCTGCATGCTGCTGGGCTGCCATGGACGCAGTTGCAGCTCAGTGGGTGCCTCGGTGGCAAATTAAATTTTCCATTCCTGGACTAAGTACAGACATAAAAATTAAAATAAAAAAAGGAGAGCAAATTAAAAGAAAGATCATTTCACTCTTTCGTGACACCTGCCTTGGGCACTGAAGTGCCGAGATGTGCAAATGCTCTGAGTCTGTACGCTGTTTGCAGGAATGAAGCTTTAGTCAATACCCTTCTATGAAATCATTAAAAAGAACAAGCCAGGCTGTCAGGGGTGTGTCTTTATTAACTGAGCTGGAATTTTAGACTGGGGGAGAATGGGGCCCACACGTGCTGGCAGATGCTGATTGCCATACAGCTATTAGTAATGACCCCAAGGCATTTGCTAAACGTTGCTTTGAGATATGTTAAATGAGTTGTCAGCTCTCACTGTGCAACAGTGACTCAGTGAGCAGAGCTGCCCATCTCAACCAGGTTGGACCAGTCTAAATGGTACTTGGAAGGGCACAGTGTGGGGTGACAAGAATGGTCCCAGGTATGGGATGTCTTCTAAATGACTACAGACTTCCAAGGTGAAGGTTCTTCATCCTAGAAAAAGGCTACAGAAAGGAGATACAGGCTCTACAAACTTTGAGCAGTATGAATAAAATAGATAGGAAACAAATGCTTATTTTTCTCGTAATAAAGCTAAAGTACCTCAAGTGAAACTGTCAGGTGTCAGTTTCAGGACCAAAGACTATACTTCTTTTCATACAAGAAATATCTAAGCTTAACTACACTGTCAAATGTATTTTGATGGGAATGTTAAAAGCAGAGCTGGTTTCAAAAAAGCAAAATCATGATGAAAAAATTGTTTGGGAGTTACTAAAAAGTCACTGCTGGCCCAGGAAGTCTCTTAGTCATAGATATCTAGAATTTGTCTGGGGGGCTGCACTAGAAGAGTGGCACCACCTAATGCTCTACTCTAAGCACCTAATGCTCTCCCATGTTCACAACTGTCAAAGAAAGCATATCAGGTTCTTGGTTCACCTGTTTCAACCATTATGTTGTGATCATTCAGAGATTTCTGAGTGCTTGAGAGGTTGGGTAGGACTTCTTTTTCTTTGGTAGTGACTTTTCCCTCCTGGATATGCACTGTCATTAGAGAAGGACATAGTCTATTTGCTTGTGTAGGCCTACATGGATACAAAAATTAAATTTATCCTGAGGAACAAGCATCCTGCCCTCAGGAGTAAGAAATCATTCTTCTCTCTTTTAAGGGCTCCCACTGACTTTAGTGAGATGATCATCATGACTAATGATTTAAAAGCAAACTAGGTGATGCACAGATACGGGAGCTTGAAGAGGATGCATGTGAACAAAACACATTTATGTTTTTGCCTTACTGGCTGGGCTAGTACAAATGTCTCGATCACTACAGGTGGCCTGAGAAAAGGCCCTCATTCTAGGAGGTGAGCATTTGACCATTGAAGGAAGAAAACAGAGTGTGACACCAGAGAAAGTTGGTATGGTGGTTCTTTTTTTAATATCAACTTTTTTTTTTGTTCTGGCTGCATACTCAGAGAGGAATATTTTCTCCCCTGTTGTGGAGCTGTATTAGTTTTTCAACAAAAGGCACAAGAGGCCTGACAACGCACAGATAAAATCATACTGAGCTGTACTTCCTGGAATGTGGCACATCAAACAGGCCTTTGTTGGGTGGTTAAAGAGCCTGTTTCGTTTAGATGCTATTGAGACAGAACGCATTGTTTTCACAGACCCTGGGAATTATGCCCATAAAATGCATTCAGCAGTTACATTTATGAGGCTCAATTCAGCACTGCTACGGTGTTATCTGGGGACCTTTAAAGACCAGACATGAAAGCAGAGCCGTAATCCTCACGTTGAATCTCATCTGTTACGCTGGGCTGTCTCTTGGTGCAGCACATCCAGCACTGTGCAGAGAGGGTGGGCGGGGGTCCAAGAAGCACCTTTGCTGCTGAAGGGAGGCAGCTTGTTCTTGGTCTGGCAGGTTGCCTGGGGGCTTCTAGGGGCGCTGGGTTGTGCTGATCACCCATCCAGGGGAGAGGCTGCTGTGGTGGAGAAGAGTTGAGGCTGTGGCTCCCTGAACAGGGCAAGTTGATGTGCAAGGCACCAGCCAGGACTGCAGCCCCCTGTTTGGGCCGGTGCTCCAGGCACAGTGCCCGGGACCCATGGCTAAAGATAGCAGGTCCTTCCAAAAGCTGCTAGCCTGGCAGGGCTCCGCACTGCAGCCTCCAAGGCTTCTCTTGAGCTGGCTGTGTGTCTTGCTGGGTGGATGGTGGTTGACCTGGCCAACAGGGCCAGTTTCTGGGCAGGAGGAGGGAGAGGAGGAAAGAGATCAATCTTTTATTTAATTCAGAGTAGACTTTTTCTTTATAAATGGTATTTTCCATATAAATTCTCCCTGTCTTCACTGCCTTCTTCCCTAGCCTGTGGTGGGGTGTGGTTGAGGGTACCAATTATTTAATATTTCTATATAACATTTTGTAACAATATTTAATATATTATTATGTAATAGCTGTGCAGTGTGACATAAGTACTGTATAGTGTTGCACATATTCTGTGTGACGCTAAGTCCTTCCCCCTGCACTTTTCTACTGGCTGTGCTGAAATGAGGGCCACAGCTTGGAGTGCTATGCAGAATTCCTTTTATATTCCTTACTGCTAATTCCTAGAAAATTACAATAAAAATATTTGGCAGTTTTCGGGAAGGACTGTCTAATCTGTTGATAAATACTGATAAGGTGTTTTGTGAGTATTAATATGTAGGAAGATAACTTAAATACAGATGAACAATTTCTGAAACTTCTAGAAAGAGAAAAACCCATAGAAATGCTATGGGTTTTGAGGGGTAAAGTGTCCCCTGATACTCCTTCAGGGATGTTGCTGACTCTTAGGTGCAGGTATGCACCATCCATAATTACATGTGTTGTAGCACACGCCTGGATCAATTTCCTGCTTTACCGTGTGGTTGTAGGATTGCACTGCTGACACAAGAGAGTATGTGGAAATGTTTGGTTTGGGGCTTAGAACACCCTCAGTGGGAGGAGTTTGGGTTTGGACACGATTTAAGCCACACATGGAATTGCACCTTCTGCCTCTAGAGTGTGACCACTACTGTCAGGCACTACTCAGCTGTTCAGAGCCTGGGGAGAGCCTAGAGAAGCTTTGAAGTTGAGAGCACCACAGGCCTCTGAAATTAATTGACTCGCTCCTAGGTTAGGAGTGAAATAGAAAACTAGCAGTATGTGCTGATGTATTATTTCTTATGTGATTTTGACTACATGAGTCTGGTTATATAAGATATAGACGTACAAACCTATGCTGTATTGAATTTGCTGTATTGCAGCTGTTGGTGGCATGTGATTATTTTAGTTTTAGTTTGGATATTTTTTGACTGGCAAAACTGTCCAAAGAAAAAAGAGTTTAGCTGGAATGGAGCTATACCTTCCAAGAAAAAATTAAAGTTGTCTTGTTCCTGGCATAGCTTTCTCCATTACCTGAACTGGTACAATCTACTCTACTTGTTTTGAGCTGTACACTGTATCTTCAGCCAGCGCTGTTTATGGTGCCACTACCCAGACCTACTGTACACAAAATAGAAGTTTTCCTTATCTCTGTGTCTGTACAGTCTGCCCACATGATTTGACTAAAGCTCATGGCTTCCTGCTTACATTTCTTTATTTCGTGGGACTGTTTTTGGATTTGTGGGGATTTTTTTCTCTGTCTGGGTTTTTTGTTTGTATGTTGTTTGTTGGGATTTTTTTGTTGTTGTTTTGTTTGGGACTTTTTTGGGTTGCTTTTTCTTTTTCTTGATCTAACATAAAACTTTAGGGTTTCAAATCTATACAGCCAGTTCCTGTAGCAGCGTAGACTCTTGGCAGGGTGAGTGCTCTTTGGGCTCTGACACATGGAGATGTGATGTGTCAAGGCATAGTTTTTCTACAAGGTGTTGGCTGTGAAAGGCTGCAGCCTGGAAAGGGAATGTCCTCTTGTGAACACTGAGGATTTAGTGTCAGTGCTCCAGCAAAAGGCAGAGACCTCTCTAAGTGCCACACTCTGGAGCACAAGGTATATGTGTCGTATGGTACCGAGATTGTCTCCGTGCTCAGAAACAGATGCTTGAGAAGGAAACTAGTTGGCCAGGATTTGAAGATAAGCGTTGGATTAATGTGGTGTTTGGCACAGTGCACCCTGTGCTCTCCAGCAGGACCTGCAGTTCTGGCTGGCTCTTCTGAGTCAGCAGAAGGCAGGAAGGGATCTCCTGGAGAGAGGGCGAGTGGCACTTCATGAAAATCAGGCCCCCTCCAGGGTGTGGCAGGGAGAGTACCTTGAAATAAAAGGCCCAAACTTGCCCATCACTTTTGAAGTTAAGGAATTTAATCAGTTTATATTAATTTGGACCCACTTCTTAAAATGTTTAAACATGTGCATAAATATACTGTTATGAGAAGCCTTAAAGCTAAAACTAGGCACAGTGTTTTGTAGTGCTAATTGGTGAATGGTAGCATGGAAGGGCTATGCCTTGTCACTGGGGCACATCTTAATTCTCATCTTACAGTAGGGTCCCCTTCCTTTCCTGCTGGTCAACTTCTTTCTTCAGATGGTGAGAGAAAAATTACTTCCTTCCCCCAAGTGATGTCAAAGTCTGATGGATAACCTTCCTTACACAGAAATCCTGTAAAATGATCAGCTCCAAAATACTTTGAAATTTTGCAGTCTGTTCACTACCTGCGGCTACTACCAGTGCTTTTGTCTGCTTCTTTTGAGCTGGCAAGTAAAAGACCATTTAGTAAGATGGGATCTTTTGAACTATAGCAAATAAGTATTAGGGAAAAGGAGTGATGAAGTCTGTAAAATTCCTGGATGAAAACAGTGACTATATTTACCACCGAAACTGTACTGGATGAAACAGATTAAAAATCAGGTTAGTAACTTGCTTTTCAGAGGACCTTGCTTGCAGAATTCTTGCTTGTTCGTGGTTTTTGTTTCAGTACTGTACTCAGATTTAGTGTTGTTTCACGTTAAGTGTGTAATTTTAGATCTGCTCAGCTGTTTGTCGTGTCCTTTCAGCTAACAGAAACAAAATGAATCATCTTTATTTTAGCAATGCTTTCTGTATCTTAGCTAATGAGATTTCCAGGTAGATAATTCTTGGATCAGTTACCAGTGTTTGCAAACCCCAGACCTGGATTGGGTACTTGAGAAGGTGATGAGAGCAAAGTGGAAAAACAATGTACTAAACGGTGGATTAAACAGCTCAGTGTGTTTTGCAACATGTGCATAAAATGGTCTGGAAAAATGTTGGCACTGCCCAGCAAAGCATCCAATGGGTAAGGAGGCCCTGTGTGACTGGAATTCCCCACCTCTGCAGTTATGCAATATGGTACTTCTGTTTCTTACATACTTCTACTCTTTTTTTCAGAAGGGATCTCACTTTTTCTGTTTTTTAACCGTATATTTTATGTTGATTCCTGTTGCTTTAATACTTTACTGTCTGCTATGATACTAATGATAGTGCAAGCATTAATCTGGTGGCTTTGGATGAACAAATCCATTTGTCTCTGGCTCAGTTGATTTATCTGTAGGAGAAGTGGATCATGTTTCTCAGTGATGAGATGTAGCTTACTTGAAAGAGCTCTCTTGGAGGGATCACCACAAGTTTGGTGTCACCTGTGAGTGGAATATGGACATTTGGAGCAGGATGAGACAACGACCTGTGCACAAAACCTCCCGGGTTTGTTGGGGGAAAGCGAGAGGTGGACCACATCCTGATTTATTTCACTGGAGGATCTGGAATTGCCTAAATAGATGATGACGCCTGGTGCCTGCATGCAAGAGACTTTTCTAATTAAAAGAAGAATCTATTAGCATAGGGATGCCAGGAGAAAGCAAAGTTAATTTTAAAGCTTCCTTTCATACAGAAACTATTTTTGAAATGCTAATGGTGGTATGTTTGCCTTGTGCTGCTGTATCATAAGCAAAATTTGCAAATGTTTAAACGCTATCCTATTTTGACACTTGGCAACGTCCGCTCAAATTCTGCTGACATGTTTTTACAGCTTGTTACTACACGCATTGAAGCTCCAGCCTGGAGAAATACTTTGCATCGTGAATGCACAGGCATTTAGTATGTGCAGTGTCTCTTCATAGCCCAGCAGAAGGGTTCAGTGGTCACTGATGGAAGGTGCCTGTAGTCTGCAACAGTAGCAGAGGACCATTGGACTTTGCCCTGTGCCATTTGTTCAGAGAGCAATTAAAATGCCTTAGGTTGTATTTTATCCTGGAAGAAGACTTTTCTAAAGATGTAGTGATTATTTTAAGAGGTTTTTATGCTTTGCTGATTCTGGGCAGAGTACAGAAACCACTTTGAACCAGAAGCACCGAAGTCCCTAGGGACTTACACATGCCTTGCAGTGGGTTGTTCAGTGCTTGTTCTGCACAGTGGTGACTTCTGCCCCAGGGCATACGAAGTCCTCAAAAGGGATTTTTTTTGTTGCCTGTTTTAGTGCCTTTATTGGAGAGTCTTCTCCTGGCAAAACCAGGATGCTTTTTGGCCTCTATGGAGCTGAGCAAGCAGATTTTCTCCCCCTTTCCTCTGGAAGTTAGAGGCTATTTCTGGGGAAGCACTAATTTTTAGGAGAGCAAGCAGCCCACTGAATCTCAAAATGCTGAGTGCACAAGTAGTTTATTGAGTTACAATTTGAATAGCCCTGACTTGGAAACCAAGGTACATTGACTCTTATCTGTAGTTGCTGCAGTCTGCTGATTTTGAATTTGTACAGCTGAGGCTTCCATTTGAATGGCAAGAAAATTGAGACCTTTCAGCATCCTATCGGCCTCTGAACAGTGGCACAGGAAAATGCCTTTTCTTTTGAACTGCCCTGGTAATTTTTTTGACCTTACCGACAGCATTTAAGACTTTCTCACCGTGAAGATGTACAGACAGATGTGTCATAAGGTACTTCATGTTCTCTCAGCTCTCACAGCCTTTTCCTATACTAAGGAGATGAAGTTTTGGGAAGAGGATAAGGAGAAGTGCAGCTAAAAATTAAGATAATTGGATGATAACAGTAAGGCAGTCTCTAGTTCAGTTTCACTTTGCAGTTCAGAGTTACCCTAAGGGGAATCTGGCCTAATCTGTCTAATATCGACAGGAAGCTTTTCCTTGAGGCCAGGGACCTTGGGGACCAATTTTGCCATGTGTATTGATCATGAATGGTGCAGGCACTTCCAATGAACAGACATCTGCCCGGGCTTCCGTTCCGCCTTTACTGACAACTCGGATATCTGCCATCTTTGGCTGTTGTTGGGCTCTGCCAGTTAATTCAGAAAAGCTTGTGTGTGGAACTGAGGAATGACGTGGTGATGGGGAACCTGAGTGGCTTTTGAAGAACCCTCTTTGCCTGGCTCAGCTGATAGAGCAGTGCTGTAGTTACAGGGGCTTTTACTGTATAGACCAGTTGGGTTGTATTCCTACCCTTTAAGGAGTAGCTGGTGAATGCATCTTGTATCTGCCCCGGGGATCTGGGCTGCAAAGTGTTTGTATCCCATCCATGGGTCTTTCCAGCTCCCCTTTCACTGGTAGCAGCTTAAAACTCTGACATGTTTTCCTGGGCAGCTCTTTTGGATATAAGCAATTGCCGAGCATTTTGCAGACATGAAAACCTCAAGCAGGTGAGGAGAATGGTCTGAGCATTCATTATTTGAGGTCGAAAAGGACCCACGGGAGACTTTTTAAGTTAAGCTGTGGTCCCTTCTGTGAAATCCTGTGAGAGCCAGGCTGTGTAACTGTAAGCCAATGGACGTGGGAAAGGCAGAGGAGTATTGAGAGGCATGGATAGAAGAACAAAGGGAATTAAGTGCTTGCTGGTGTGTATCTCCTAATGATCTAGCGTAAGATCTAAGGAAAAGGGTGGTACAAATGATGTGATGGGGAGGAAAGGAAGATTAAAAAACCTATTAAGCTTTTGTTGTAATGATAGTGCTCTGTGGAAAATGAAAAGTTTCTTATCTTCTTAGTTAGTTAAAATATGTAATTGTTCAAAATTCACACCACCACTAGAAGGTGAGTCATAAGATAATTGCAGCTAATCCGCAGGATAAGTAACAATTTAATAGAAGCAAAGGATCCTGACATCCTTTAAAAATGCTGCTTTCCAAAATACTGAAATGTACAACATGTATGGTCTGGCTGGCTTTCCACGTGTAATAAGGAGTATGTACTTTTCATATAAACATGTGCGGACCATCAAAAGGCAGCTGTCCTTAGGCACTGCATCTCCCCATGAGGGCTCCCTGCTGCGAACGGGAGCAGTGCTGTTCTCCCAAAGAGCAAGGGGCAGGGAGCAGCAAAAAAAAAGGGAGCAACAATTTCACTTGAGTCTGCTTGTTCTGAGAAGCTTTTACTGCTCTCATGCGAAAATAAAAATAGCTTCCTCTTCTACTGAGCACAGTAGCATCTGCCTGCCGCAGGCAGATAGTGCCAGTGTCCAAATTATTGTGAATGCTCATTTGTTGGGCTGGAAGAATAACTAAAAATGTTCTTAATGTACATAATGTAAATATGGAGTAATGTTTGTGGGTGATCAGGAGAGTGGCAGGACAGCTTGGGATGACAGTTTGAAAAATGTGGCTTTGTGTGGAGGTTTACTGAGGTTCTGGAGCCAAGCTCTGTTTGCAATACACTGCTAAGTGAAAAGCTCAGGAAAAGATGAATGTGAAGGATTTAGCATCAGGACACTTTGTCAGTGATTAATGGAACTTGGCTACTTTTGCTGCTTGGCAGTTTTACCTCTTCACAGTGCCTGTTACGCTGTGGGCCATCTATAATCACACTGGCTGTGGCTGTTCGGACCCACAGCACAAACCAGGACAGAGCAAACCGTTCTGGTGTCCTGCTGGTGGCTCGGCTTTTTAATCAAGTGCATTACATATCCACTGTGACAAAGAAGCAGACATTTTCAGTTTTTTTAAAAATAACTTTAAAAGGGCTGGATTGAGAGGTGCAACATCCTTTTGGACTGTTATAAACTACTCTTGTTATCTTGGATGAAATGAATTTTGGAGTTTGGCTTCATCTCCCTGAAGGACACCATTTATTAGTTGTTACCCTGAAGCTTGCTTCAATTTTTAGCCTGGCGTCAGTCCTAGTGTGAATAAGGGGAGCTGCAGTGGCTTCATTGCATATGGACAAACCTCCAGGCTGGGCTGTTGGGAGGGTGCAGGCTCACTGTGCCACAGGACCAGCTTTCCCTTGCTTCTGGGAGGGGAGGAGCAGCACTGGCTGTGAGCTCACTGGGAGGCTTAGGATGGAGCAGCAAGGAGCCTGACAGGAGCAACCATTAGCAGGAGCCAAAACAGCATTATCTGCCAGAATTTTATTTTCCTGGGGGATAGGGGTTCCCTAGTGCTGATGACGGGGTAGTCCTGTGCTTCATGTCCCTGCTTGCTCCTGGGGGCTTTCCTGAGTTTCTTTATTCTCATTTAGGAGCTGGATTTCAATGATCCTCGTGGATCCCTTCCAACTTTGGATATTCTATGATTTAGTCTTTGCCCATCATGACTCTTACATACAGATGAAGCTTGATTTTGCCATCACTTCTTGATAAATCTTTCCAGGTCAAAAAAGAATAGTTTTTTTCCTCAGAATTTCTGGCCTTGGTTATCCACAGGGGCCGTATGTGCAAGACCAGGCAGCACTGCCGCCTGAAACGAAGCAATGGGTTTAGAGGCACGCCTCTGTGGAAACAGCTGTATTTATGCGAGGAGAGAACATTTCCTCCTTGCCGGCTCCTCCCAGCAGAGCTCACTGCAGCCCTGCCAGCCTTTTGTGGAAGAGGAGTGGCAGCCGCTGGCAGGCTGCCAGGCAGACTCCCCGTCCTGCTTCCAGAGGCTATGTGGGGATGCTCCTGCTGCCCCTGGGGAGCAGGAGGACGGCTGGGAACCAAATCGGTCACTGATGATTGTTCCTGATATGTGCCAGAGTAAATCTCGCTGCAAATTTGGGGCTGCATGATTTCCATGGCTTTCAAAACTTAGCAGTTCCTCCAGACTACAGAAAACGTGCATAATAAGGAAAACCAGAGGAGAAAAACTAACTGCCTGCCATGCTAGCTTGCAAGATGGTTCATCAGTCATGCCTCCTTTAAGAGAGCACCTGGAATTGGGGAGATCAAGGCACCCACATCTGCCAAAATACCTCACCCTCAGCTGGGAGACCAAAATGATCAGGATTTCATCGTCCCTGCCATACACCTGAGTTCTGTCCAGACAGTGCGCCTAGACAGCTGCATTAAAGGGCATTACAGTCCTTTAGGGGAAGCTTGTCTTTCACACACATCCGGTGTCTCTCTTACTTGCCTGGGAGCTACATTTTTGCATTCTTGTTATTTCAGATGTATAATGACAGGCTTTAAACAGCGCATCACATAATTAGCTCTGAATGCATAATTTAACTCCACTGCCATGAGTATGGGAAAGTGCCTTGCCCTTGTTTAATGTAACAGGTGAAATGCAATGTATTAAACTCAGCATGGTAAAATAGATGTCTTTGTTTTAGAGCAGGTCCATATGAATGATTGTCAGAGCTTGCTTTGCTGTCACTTGCCAGTTTGTACCATACTGGTTATAGTAGATTTTACTAGAAACATTTCTGCCCAGGAAGATCAAAATTCCGGTTAGGGCTCGGTGGTTCCAGTTTTACTGCCTGTAGTGGTCTGCATGGCAATAATAGAATTCACAGATGTGTCAGCATCCATAAATTACAAAGAAGCATCATTCAGTATTGAGTGGTTTGTTCAGGAGTGGGTGCTGGCATAGTGTGAATGTGTGCTATGTGTCTGCCTGGGGCACTGTGTGGTGGAGCCCAAATGGGATGCTACAGGCTCTACTGATAGAGTAAGGAGCAGCTTAGCAATATTTCCATCGCCCTGGTGAATAGCTTCCTGTAGCATCATTTGTTTTGGGATACTGTTCACTGATACGAGACATTAAGAAAATACTCCTATGTTTTGTTTCTAAGCTGATTAAAAATGTGGGGGAGAGGATATTCCCTTCTGGGTTTGGCAGTTCCAGAAATAACCGTGATTCAAGTCTTCACAGCTTTCATGTTGTCTCTGAGGTTTGGTTGGTTCAAGCAATTGAGAGCAATAAAAATGGTGCCAGGCTGTAAGTCTGTCTGCATTTGATAGCTGTGCTTTTCAGCCATGGTGGCACATGTCTCCTTTCGGAAGAGGTGTGCAGCTATTGCACAAGGTAGTGATGCACTCAAGCTTTTTCAAGCCAGGTTGCTTTATCTTTGCTCCTAAAGCTCTGAACACGATAGGTCCTCTTGACTGTTCTACCAGCTTAGTGGTGCCAGATTTTAATTGGTTCCCAGTTGAGCTAAAAGCTTTCCTGACCTCAGTGAGAAGAGGATCCTCTTCTGTACAGCTTTGCACTTCACTGGGATAAGTACTGTGTTCAGGCACTTGCAGACCATACAAATCCTATCACTTTTCTTTGTGAACAAACAATACGCTGGCTGTTTTATTCAGGGCCAGAGTAGCTGAAATAGCATTTATTGTATTTACAAAGGAGCTGCGCTGTCTTCGTCAGCAATAGCAGGTTACCATTAACCACTCTAGGCAGCAGTTTTCTCATTAGGTGTTTTAATGAACACAGAAAGCTTTACATTTCTTCTTATGTCCAACTTCCCTGTGGTAAACATAGCTCCCAGATGTACAGGAACCATGTCTTCCAGAGCAGGTCTTGGTTCTGAGTGTGGGCTGCATTAATGAATGTAGGAATTACAATAGCAACACTCATCAGTTCATCTAAAATGCCATGTAGATAAAGAGAAAAGATCTTTATTTCTAAAGCTCCCCCCCCACCCCCCCCAAAAAAAAGAGAACTTATGTAGCAAAGAGTTGCCATAGGGATTTTTGGTTAACAGAGTAATTACACTACTAGAACAGACTGGGCAGCAGCTTTGCTGCCATGCTGGAAAACAGACTGTTGCTTCACAGTGTCTATGGAAGAGATCTTTTGGGGATGTGCTTTGGGTCATAGGAAAGACCCCTTCCTGTTGTTATTTTCATAAGTTATGCTCCTTACCTGTCTCTGATAGTTCTTTTTCTTCCTTCTTTTCCATATTCAGTTTTTCCTTATCTTCCATATTGAAGGTGAAACCAAAGGACAAATTTTTGTGGGACAAATTAATGGAAATGGTGTAAATTTTGAGCTTTTTTAAACAAAAATAAACTGCTGTTTTCCAACCCTTTGGTGTTTTCCATGTCTCTGATACTGACAGAGGTGTCAGGCTTCCCCAAGTGACAGCCTCAGAAGGAGCTATGGAGGGAACCTGCACAGCATTATTCCTTTACCTACAGTTTATTTTTTGGGAACCTGGAGATTTTTGTGTATTTTAATTCAGTTAGTGGCTGGTTGTCCTTTCCCCTTGCTCACTCTCCTTTTGCTGCAGCCCTTCAGTGGCAAGGTTTTTCCTCTGGTGTCACTGTGATTCTCCTTCCACTCTTCCAGGTCTGCCTTCACTTCTCTCACTGCTGCTCCTTCACCTCCCTCCCACCACTGTAGGCCCTGGGTGCTGCTGGGGTGGATGTGGGAGAGTAGAGGTGCAGTGTTATGTACCTGATGTGCTTATGTGCTCTAGCAGGGAGTGGGATATCATGACCCAAGGGAACCTGTTGAGAACCTGCATTTCTCACTTCATCCAATGCGTGTGGAAAAATGCCCATGAAAGTGCCCTGAAGATTATTTTCTTCAACCTGTACGCAATGTCTGTTAATCTGTTTTTTCAGGTAAAACTTAAACTGTATTTTTTGCCCAGAAAGTAACTCCCATATTCTGTTCTAGTTGGTCCTAGCACAGTCTCCGTTTGTGGCCTGATGTTCCAGCACTGCTCTCTGTCCTGCACCCTGCAATGACACTAGTGATGTTTAATTATTTCAGTTCTCCCAACTGAAACACAAGTACTCTTTCTTAATTTTTGTTTAAACACCTCAGTGCCTAATGCAACTCATTCTTAATCAGCCAGCTTCTTTCAGTTACTCTTAATCCAACTCAGATGCTTTTGTACACTGCAATTTCACTTAATTTCTTCAGGAGATGAACAGTTTGCCCTTACTACTTGTCAGCTGGGTAAACTGAAGAGATAGATCACATTGACTCTCTGAGCTCCACTGAGGGCTTGCCTTGGCTTTGGTATAGCATCCCGCTTGTCGTGATTTGTAGGCGAATGTGTGGCCTTTCTGCTGCTGCTGTCTGTGAATATGAAGCACAGTAGCTATTTATTTTCAGAGTATTTCTAGGTTAGGTTCAATTTTCAGTCACTTACATGCTCAGTGTATCTGACCTTGCATATTTGTTGGCTGTTCTCAAAGGTTTGGTTCAAGTGTTTTTCAAGACACTCAAAATTCTTTTCGGTATCTCTGGATTTTTGCCCTATTTTAAGATGTCTATGCTCTGCTTTTAACCTGACAGAGGGAAAACAATTTTCACAGCTTCTGCTACGTAGCTGTCAGTTTTGGTATCAGAGAGGCTTGGGGGTTGCTGTACTGTGAGGGATGACTCCCACTATTTCAAAATGATGACAGGGAAAATTTAGGAATGCTGAAAGAAGCAAAGACATATTGGCAGTATTTCCTCTGGCAAAAATTAGAAGCCAGTCCGCTGGCATTTCAGAAATGTCAGCTTCATGTTACAACCAGAACACGTTTTTTTTTTCCTTTTGCGTATGCTGAAAATCGGATATTTAACCTCAAATGAAATTTAGAAGAACTTCTTTACTCAAGCATCAGTCACCATGTTATCTCAGATAAGGCTTATAAATCAGAAGAAATGTTTTATGCCAGAGTGTAGTAATTTCAGGTTTGTGGGTGGATTGGCCGTGGGATGCACAAATTTTGAATCGTTCTGTAGTCTTAGGTATGTGAGCAGATTTTGAAGTCAAATCTAATTTTGGCTGAAACAAACGGTTTTTTAAAACAAATTCTCAAGTGTTGTGTGAGTTTGGTAAACCACTTTAAAAGGAGTCTTAAAACATGAAAATGTGAATAAGTGACCTGATTTTTTAGGGCTTCAAGTATTTGCAGCACCACCTGTAGTCTGTGGTTTTAATATGGGGATATCACATGGACTAAGATGTATGGCTTTGGCTTTCCAAATGTGAAAATATCTATCTTAACTTTCTCCCCTGCCTTTGTGTAAAACCAAAGCAAAACTTAACTAATACTGATGTTTGTGTTGTTTGGTTGGGGTTTTTTTTTTTTTTTTTTAACCCCCAAAGCTGCAATATTTTGTGTAACGAACTAACAACTTACCTACATATGAGTTCTGCAGAAGCAGAGTTAGGCAAGTCTTTGTGGTCAACACTGTGACTTTCCTTGTTAACTGAAACATGGGGTTTATTCCTTCCTATTTTTGAATGGATGGGGTTGACAGATTAATTTCCTGACAGAAGGTCACATGAATGAGCACGGGAGAACAAACTTCCCCAAGTTTGTCTTCTTTTGCTGTGCCTGTGTGTTAATTTTTTTCAGCAGCAGCCCAGTAATAGACTGTTTTCCTCCTCATCTGCTGAAGATACAAGTTGCAGCTGTCCAGGAGGTCCCGTCCATATCGGAGGGTGTGGCTGGCAGGACATTGGTTGATATTCCTGAAGACACCATGTGCCCAGAGCTGCACTTCCTTCGCGTTCATTCCGTGCACTGCCATTTCCGTGTTTGCCTGAATCCCTCCCTGGCAGCTGGTGCTTATGCCCATTTGTCTTTATTTCATAGCAAATGCGTGGCTCATTTTACACAAATCTTTCCTATCCATCCGTTAGCCTCCCAGGATGTTCCTAAGGATCCAAACTGGAAAAAAAAGCCCATGCAAAATAAGCAGCATTTGGCTAATGAACACCTCCGTGCAAGATTTTACACCAAGCACATTTCCCTGAAAATAGTCTATTTGGCAAGCAGTGAAATTCTTGGAAAGAAATGCTAATGATGTACTAAGCAGGGGAAGCTCTGCGTGTGCTTGTGATTTGGAAAAGTGAGAACAGTCTTTCTACATCTTCATTTCCTGGGAAATTAAAAACCCTTTAATGCTTCACAACTTGAGCTCAAGCAGAATTTAAGTAGGGGAATGTGTCTCAGAGTCAGCAATGGTGCGAAGGAATAAGACAGCAAGAGAGCTGAATCTGTGAAGTGTAGTTGTGAGCAAGTGGCGGTATGAAGAGAAGATGCCAACCTTGTTAGCACAAAGGAAAGCTCTTGTCTCATTTCTACAGACATGTCCTGGAAGGCGCTTGCCATGAACAGGAGGAACCTGCAGCATTAATAGCATGCAGAGAGACTGTTCTGATGCACAGAAAGCACTAGGTGGTTGTTATTTCCTGTGAAAACTAAAATGGAGGGAGAGCATGCCAGAGGAGTAGGGAGGAAAAAGCCCAAACTAAGTGCAACTGAAGTGTTCCCCCCCAAAAAAGGAGGCTAGTGGGGCAAGTTCACTTTAATCACTGAACATTTGGAAAATTATCCTGTGGATTGATAGTAGTATGGTGATATCTTGCAGTGTAGATGTTGACAAGAATTTGGTAAAATAATTCTAATAGCTTACACTACTTGGAAGGAGAAGGTTCTGATTGGTTTGGCATCTCTGTTGTCTGCCATATGGGTGTGGAGTGGCAGGACAGGAACATGGTAGAAGATTCAGGTGTCTGGGTGATGTTTGCCTTCATCCTGCTGAGCCTGCATCACGAGAGGAAGGGGAGCAGCAGCACCCTGCCCAAGTGGAAGCCCCCATGGTCAGGACATGGTGCTTCCCTGCTGAGAGAGTGGGAGAAGGGGTCACTTTCCATGCAGCTGGAGGAGCAATGTCAGCAAGCTGAGCTCTGGAGGGAGCTGTGGTTTCTTCTCTTTCTGGCCCCTAAGGTTTCTTTGACCTGAGGGCTGAAGATACACATAGGAGAGGAAAATGTGATCCTAAGCAGAAATCCCTTGAATCTTTATTTTCCATGAGATATTGAGGTAGGGTCAGAGGTTCTGGGAAGAAATGTCCAGTATTTTGATCAGCGAATGAAATACAATTTATTTGTGGGCTTTTATTTCATTTCCTGTTTTTGAGATTACTAAGGGATTTGCAATAAGGAGATGCATATTCCAGCTCAGTTTGTGACTTCAGACTTTTGGTGCTGGAGGTATACTCTGTTTACAGAACTGCAGTTGACCTTTTTAAAATAAACTAAAAGCACTGGAAATGTATTTCTGGCTTGCAGAGTTCAAGATGTCCCATCTAGAACATGCATTCACTTGAATAGCCTAACAGTCACAGTAATTGCAGTTGTTTTTCAGCTTTCAGTGGTAGACATGTTCTTTATAGAAGGGTTTTTGAAGGAAGCTGGACCTACAGAATCTGCTGCTGCAACAAAAATCCCAACCAAAAAATCAGCAAACCAGTACTTGCAAAGGTGATGCATCACACCTGAATATCCCGGTGTTGAAGTGGTTGGGGGCGGGTGTTAGTTTTGCATCCACCCTGTGCACGTGTCCAGGACCTGCAGCTCTCAGCTGTGGGCCAAGACCACCCCTCTCACAAGGCTGTGGTGGCCTTTTCCAAGGAGCTGCAGTCGGCTGGGCACAGTCCGGAGCAGCTGTGTGAGGAAGAAGCTTGTGGTCCTGCTAACCAAAGTAGACCTGTGGGGAATGGCCCGTGGGAAGCTGCAGGGTCACGATGGGGTGCTGGTGGCTCCCATACGGCAGTGAGTGCTGCCCTGGCTGTAGGAGAAATGCACTGGGCAGTGCTCCTGCCATGAGCCCTGGTTCACTGAGTGCCCTCAGGCCTCCCTTTCCCCAGTCCCGGGTGGAGCTTGAGGTAGCAGGCTCGTGTTTGATGTTGGAGCCTTGGTTTTCTTTTCTCTTTCAGTGAAGTGCTACTAATGAAATTTGTCGGTGAAGTCTTCCTACTTTGTACCCTTTTCTTCAACAGCCTGTGTCAGAAACTCGTTTGTGGTAAAGAAAACTTCCTGTTTTGCTTGATGTCTCACCGAGTCTCATGTTTCCTCTGCACTGGCAGAGGTGCATAAAACTGTCCAATTTGAAAAGTGTTCAGAAAGTGAACTTTAGGTTTCTGTAACTGGTTGAAATGATCTCTTTAGCAGATTACCGAAAAATGGAAGTTCATTGAGATACCTGTCGAGTCCTCTCCCTTAAATGTTTCTAGGTGAAAAAATAAATTTGTACTGAGTTGTAGAAACATCATTAAGTAACCTGACCAGAATTATTTGTTAGAAGAATGAGTGATGGGTTTTATTTTGATAGAGGCAAAACAAATAATTATGATGAAATTTGACTGTCTTGGTCTTTCTGAAGCTGGTGCTGCCCTCATACCTTGGTTTTTTTTTGTTTTTGTTTTTGTTTTTTTTTGTTTGGTTTGGTTTTTTTTTGGTTTGTTTGTTTGTTTGTTTGTTGTTGTAGACCTTCATCAAAACTCCTGAGAGTTAGGTGTGAGAAGAGTCATTCTCTTTCAGCTTTGAAATAAAGAACTTGAAGACATATTTTTACCTGAATTTTTTCCACTTAAAAATATTTTTGTTGTACTCCAGTCTGTTGAAATCAGCAGAACTATGAAGATTTGCATCAGCTTGGAGACAGAACATTTTCTTGATGCATTTTTAATTCCAAACTCTTAAAAGTATATGTACTTTTTTAATAGAAAGAGACCTTTCATTTCAAGGTATTTGCAAAGACTTTAGTGGACAGTTAAATAATCTAAAATCGCCTGGAATTTCTTTCCTTGTGACATTTTACTTAACTTTCCACATTTTGGAGAAAAATGTGTTGCCTTCAGATGAACAGTCTCTTTTTACTCCCATTAAATTCTGTGTGGAGGTGTGAATATATGTAATTAGAGACTTGGGGACAGGCTGTGAAATGGAAAATGAGAGAGCAAGACTTCTCCATTTCTGAAATCATCTCAGTGTCATCCACTAATTAAAGTGACTTTCTTGTACCCGGGATATTGTGTGGCTGTGAGAGCACTGCAGCATCTCCAGACAAGCATGGGGCAGAGGGAGCTTAAGGCAAAGCTTTTGGCTCTCACAGGAATGGAGTCCTGAAAGATGCACGGTTTGAGAGGTGCTATGGCTGGTTTCAATGAGTCTGAAGCATATAAAGTACACTAAAAACACTGTGGCTCTTTCCAGAAGGTGCAGCTGAATTAAGTGCATACCAGGAGACCATGGTGTTAGGCAGGCCATTAGTGTAAAGCAGACCATTATTATTGTGGGATGAGGCTGGATATATTGTCACACCTGTGCAGCTCAACAGGAGTTACTTTTTCATAAAAGTGTGTTTGTCTGCAAATTGTGTTGATCCTAATTTTGAAACAGCAGCAATATGCTTAACAGACTAAGCAAAACGTGAATAGTGTTACTTGACAGATGAGAAAGGCTCTTGTGTCTTTTTATTTGTTCACATAGGCTCCTGTTGAAAGCTGATGCTTTCTGTTATACACAATTTTGAAATAGCTTTTAACAATCTGACCTTAGGCCTCAGATGTTGTACTTAACTGTCACGTAGTAGAAGCCTGAATCAGACGGAGAGATTAAAGTTTCTATACATAGAACCAAGTTCATATTTACAATCTGTAAAGAACTTACAGTAAATGCAACCCCAGGTGTAAGAATGTTGAGGCACTGTGGGGGGTGTGGTAAGCAGCAGTTACAGTAGAGATGCTGTAGATAGGAGAATGTAGATTCTTTATCTTGCTCTTCTCCTGAGACTCTTGGTGCGGTAACAGAAACCTCAGCCGGTGCTAATGGGAGCAGGGGTTCTTGGGGACTATGCAGCAGATATTTTCAGTTCATTAGAGGTATTAATCTGTCAGTCAGCTTGGAAGAACAAACTGAATGCTTTTGAAGAGAATCCTATAATGCTGTTTTTCACAAGTACACTGCATTTTCTGAGAAATGTCAACTAATGCCCACAAAATTTTGATTTATTAAACAATCGATAACCTAGGGTGTTGGTGTTTGTCCTGCTGTAATTAGTTACCTGGAATGAAGCACTACACAGGTGTTAGGCACATGGAGGTGAAGTTGTAGACCTTCATCTTTAAAAATGTTTGTACAGGTCCATACCTGAGTCTTGGTCAGTGAATTCCCTTCACCAGATGGCCAAGTGCTTTTTGTTGATACAGACTTCAGTAGGGTGGTGCTCTGCAAATTTCACGGAAAAGAATAGCTAATATGCACTTCATGTACACTCATTAATTGCTTTTTTCTCTTTTATCACTTCTGATGGAGAGGTTTAAGGGATATTGAGCCTTGGGGAGCTGGATTTGCCCTTTTTGGGGAAGGTGGGAATGCTGACATGATAGATGACCATCCCCAGAACTTGGGTAGGTCATGGCTGTCCTTGGAGGAAAGCAGTCTTGCTTTGGCAAAATATCCATCTGTTGTTTTCATACCTTAGCTGTGTATTCTGGTTTCCTTGCTGCATTACTGACAGTGTTTAACAAGGCACGTCGCTAATGCTTGTCTTGTGATCCCTCATCAGTCAAAGCCACATTTGCAAGGAGCAGAGAATACATCCCAGTCTGATGGACCATCCCAGACCAGTCAGTCTGGATGGACTTTCTAAATGCCATGGCAATAATTGTTTAGTTGTGTGACAACTAAATGCTTTTAAAATTATTTTTGTAATAACTTATTTATATTTGCATTGCATCTTATGGGTCTGTGTCCCTGCCACAGCAGGAAGCACACTCACCCCGTAGGAATGGTTCTCTGCTGGGAGAGTGAGTGCAGAAGAGGGCCACAGGGCCTCCTCCCTGGCTGTGCCCCTCTCCGTTCTGGTGTCCTTTCCCCTGCTTCCCACCTGTGCACCCTGGTGCCTCCACTGAGTGGAGGAAGGCAGAAATTAATCTGGAGGGGAAATTGTTCTGCCTGAGTGGGCAAATAGAAGGAAATTGTCTCATTGACTTTGATGCTTTAATCTCTTTTTATGAGCTACCTGGAGTGCTGAGCTCTTTATTTGACCCACCATCAGAGCTGGCAGGGGCACAGCAGGATCTCTGCTAGTTTGAGCTGAAGGATTTACTGGCTTTTGCCAGCTGCCTTCCCCTTGGCAAATCTCCCAGTGAGCAGAACCAAGAGCAGGGTGTCTTGGTGTGTGCAGCTGGATGCAGCCCCCGGGAAGCCCGGCAGCAGCTGTTACCCGAGTGCTGCGCTGTGGTGGGGCTGGGCTCCTGCTTCCCCTTCTGGTCTTGGAAGGCCCTTTGCACTCCACGGCAGATGGGTGGGAGCGATGCCCGTGTTTCCCGAAGGTGCAATCCCGCAGGCCCTTGTGTGGGCTGAGGGCTGCCTTCCCCTCACTGCACGCTGGCAGTGTGCCTGGTGAAACTCTGCTTTTGCCTGTGGGCTGCAGTTAATCTGTATGAAAGGAAATGGTGCATCCTTGTTTACCTTTCACCTTCCTATGTCCTCCTGCAATTGCTCCCTCATCCCTGTAGAACTGCAGCCCTTGGGCTGGGACTTGCCGTCAGTTTGGTAGGGGTTCCAAACTGCAGGATAAGCTAGCAAGGACCTTCCCTTCCTTAGCCTCACTGGATCGATAGGCTCCCTTCTCCTTCCCTTGTCTCCTCCAGACAGGGGAAGAGGCTTGGATCTCCTTCCTTAAAATACTCACCTTGTTGACATTGACTATGACCACTTATTTATTGTGTGTGCCTAAGCTGTGCTGTTTGACCTCCATATGTGGCTGGGGGAAAACTTTCTGTCTGCTTGAGAGACTGACTGTGGGCACACTCAGCTTGCTCAAGAGACTGAGTTTTAGTCTATAACACAACAGGTGCATGAAAAGATTTAAATGGAAAATCAGTGTCAGGCTAATGATCATAGCCAGATTAATGGTTTGAAACCCCTGTTTTTCATGTCTTGCAAATGAATATAAAAATTTGCAGTTTCAAAGGAGATCTTGAACAATGTAGTACAAATGTTAAATTTAGCATGAATTGGGGGAGAATGGGGAGAGTGTTGCATATGGTCCCGTTAAACACAGGAGCCATGAGTGAGACAGGCCACCATGTTCCCACAGCCACAGCGCTGAGAACAGAGAGGGGTTCATGGGAAAACTGAGGACATGCACCCTTGAAATCCCAGTGGGTTTGTTCCTCTTTCCACAGAAACCTTGAACCTTTTGTTTAAAGTAAGCTGCTCACATCAGTGGGAAGCTTAACAGCACTCGAAACAGCTCCCCACCAACTTTCCATTTTCATTGAGGGTGAAAAATATAGATGAATGGAGCCTGATAAGGTCAGTTCATTTAATGCAAGTCTTGAGTCCATTTTGCAATTAAATATACTTCCCTTTTTCACAAACTCTTTTCCACTTCAATTTTAAAATTACTCTTGTATAACATGGGAAATATCTTAAACCCACCACCCCATACAACAAGCAGCACATGTGGTAATACAGAGAAGAAAACCACTGCTCTTATTGGGCTTTATCTCAAACTATATAATTTATTGTTACTGCTCTGTGTAATTGCTCTTTATTGTTAACGCAGTATTTATTTTTAATTATTATTAACACACTTACTCTGTGTTAATAGCCTAACTGATGAGCCAGTGTATTTTCTGAGTGTCTGTTAAATTAAATTTCCTTCTAAGATTTTTTTTTTTAGAAATTAGAATAATGAAAGCAATATTAACAGTCAATCCTTTAGGCCAACTGTTGCCTCTTTTTTTCACACACCTACCAGTGCTGTGCAACATCCCATTGCAACATCTGGTTGCTGCCATCACACAACTGTTTACTAACCACTAATTATAGCATTTGGCAATAGAAAAGAAAATGTTAAGCATGCTGTGTTGGTATTTTTAAGGGTAACTAGCTAGTTTTATTTCCTACTACTCTTGTAGTTGCATGTTAGCTAACTTGCACCCCAGTGTGTTCTGCTGAAGGTTGTTTATATCTTCCATGCTGAGGTCTTGTCAGGCTGTGGTTGTTATTTTTCTGATGACAGGGCTATAAATTAATTTTGAATTGGATAGCTCTGGGAGACAAAACCCCCACATGTAAATAGTGGTCCATAAACAGATGAAAACTTGTGTTTGAACACCAACCATTGTTTGTGACCGTTTCTAATAAAAATATTTTTTTAAATTTAATAAGGAAAAACAGAATAGAATTGAGCTCCACACTTCTCAAAGGGAGCCAAGTTTCAGCATAGGTGACTTACTTGGGGCACTGGAGGTTCATGACCTGAGCAAAATCTCTCAGATTAGTCCTAAAACCAGCTGGGCTGCCACTGGGGAGGGCTGGCAGTGCATAGCTGGAAGGGGTTTTGCAGTCTTGGTGTCTCAAGAGCAAATCTGTGCTAACCAAGTCATTGGGTTTTGCTGTGTCTCTCTCTTTCATCTTTCTAAATATATTTATAGAAGAGAAGTACTTCCAGACACATCTTTGTACAAAGAGGACTTGTGAGAAACATTATGTGCTTTCAAATAAGGAATAAAATGTACTTGCTGATCAATTTTCTGTCCTCATTAAGTCTCTCAGAGGTGAGTTCAAGGGAAAAAATAAAGATGGGAAGAGTTTGGAAATGAAGTCTATTTACAATGAAAAAAGATAACTCAAGAATATTGAAAAAAGGCTGAAACTCAGTGGCTGGCGAGATGGAGAACAGACTCAATTATCCCAGTGTTGTGCAGCTGCACTACCACATGTATTGTTTTCACTTTACTATCAGATATTTAATGCATGTGGGTAGCCAGTGTTCTCTTTTTGTTTGTTCTAAATATTTCCTATGTGTAATGCAGTAAAAGATGTTGTTCTCAGTTGTTAGAACAGAACAATTTGGTAGAGCAAAAAAACACCCATCAGTGTTTGCACACACTACAAATTTAATGACAGAAACAGAATAATAATAGAAAGTTTATTCCTGTAATAAGGGAAAGGAAAAAAAAAAAAAGGCAAGCAAACTCATACCTTGAATCTGGAATTTCAGTTGAAGGAAAAATATCTTATCATAGTGATCCACTTCTAGTAATTAATTGTGTGCACTCTTTGACCAAATTTGCACACCGTGTGCAGGTTGAATCATTCCCTCCTGTTCCTGGATGGACAAGTGAGATTATTTCTCTGTTGTGTTCCTGGAAATTCCAAGGGTACACAGAAAAGCATCTTTCTAGCTTCTACCAAGCAGGAATGTGTCTGTAGCCAGCAACATCCCAGAGGTTCCGATCTAAAGCTCTGAAACTTGGTTTTTCAGTATATAGGCTACTCCAGTGGGGGAGGTGGTGGGGAGAAGGGGCAAGATGAGTATTTTGGGACTTGAAGGGAAGTTAAATGAAATTGTTTCCTATTTGAGGTGAGGTTTTTTTCTTGGATTTGAGCTCATGGCAAGACAGGCAAAAATAGTGTTAATGCACAGCTATGTATTACCAGTATTTTCCATTTATCTGACAGATGAAACAATGCTGATGAAGTTTAATGAACAAATGAAGTAATTGTGCATTATCTTGTGATGTAGTCCTTACAAGAAGGAGAAGTATATAAATCTAAAGACGGCAGAAATGAGGGAAGATGAGCACTCAGATAATTCTGCTGGTTTTCCACAATGCTGCATGATTTGCTATTTTATTCTTCCATATTAATGTTACATTTCAAGGTGCAAGCTTTGTTAAAACAGTCCTTCTTCTGTCACCAGTTTCTTGTATTTGCTGGTGTTTCAGGAGACATGTGAGCTAATAATTGAGTTTAGGGAAGAACAGTTTGCTTTCTCTCCATACATTGTATTTTGACAGATATAGCATACATTCATTTCACTCTTTCCTCTTGCTTCTGATTTTCATAGAACGAGAGAGAAAGGGTTAAAATGAGGGGAAAAAAAAGAAAATGGTTAGGCATCCTTTATAATGTTTGCTGTTGGGGAGGATAAAAGGAGGATTCAGCATAGAAGGCCCCACTTAGGGGGCCTTCACACTAGTGAACAAGCAGTTTAGTTTCAGTGGGCTGTTTCTACCAGGAGGAAGTACCTTCAGTGTGAAGAGACTTCTTGGGTTTTGCGGCAACCCTGGAAGCAGGACGTGAGGACCATGCTTTGCTTTCCACCTGCTCTGCTGAGTGGGTGCCGGCGTTTGGAGTCCAGTTAAGGTTTCATGTGACCCTGAGATTGTCTCAATTACGTAAGGGATGAGAACAACTCCTGATCACCTCCAGGACCCAGGGGAAGATTTAAGAAGATGCATTGTCATATTTGCTCTTTTCCTTGCTCTTTATCAAGCTCAGGTCTCCCTAATCTTGATAATGGCACCTCAAAATACAGGTTACAAGTTAGGCCTGTTCAGTGACAATACTTTTTCTTTGTCAGTCAGCATCAGGAAGGTAAGGGGCAATTGGATCAATCTTTAGCCTCTACATGCAGTGGAAGTCTACACCTTCCCTTTTCTTTCTCATCTCAGTAGACTGTGGAGGGAGATCAGTGTCAGTATCGAGGAGGAGGGGGACTTTCAGTGAGAGAAGAGTGGGAAGGTGAATGCCATCTTATGACTAGCTCCTTGCTGCATGTCCTTTGGAGTCAGCAGTTTAGTGCGTGGGGTATTTGCATGCAACTTACACTTTGGAATATGCATGTCAGAAGCCATTTGCATTGGGAGGACAATTATAGGTCGAACACATTCCTTATTTTTCCATATAATTCATTGTGAATATGTATAGAATAACATTGCTTTTATATAGGCTGCTTTTTGACTATGGTAGATGTCTCAATGCTGGTTGTAGCTCAAGAATTAAGTAATTCTAAACAAGGTTTAAAATTGGAGATAGCTGAAGCTATTTTTAACATGTGGATTGTGATTTAGCTCTCTACAGTCTTTGTCTTCTCACCCAGTTTTATCTATTGTAGTGTGGCTGATAAAGGGCTGGTGTCGTGTGCTGTGCATTCTTTGTCTCAGCCATGTGGATGCTGACTTCCTCCCTTTTATTTCAGGAGGTCATTAGTGCTGATGAGATTAGAGGTTTATAACTTCAGGTCTAAGTCATTATTCCTAATTTAATCAATGCATTTGAAAATGTTTCCCCTAATAAAATTGTAATGACTTTACATGATTTGTCATGCTTATCAAAAACATGGTTTTAACATTTTTGTATTTAAGAGGCACTGAGCTTCTGGAGAAGAGTACACATTAGTACATCATTGCTGGGCCAATTTCCTGCCTCTCTGTCTCTCTCTGCTGTAAATCAGAATAACCTAGTCAGTGTAATCACAGTGATGTACAGCCAGCGTGGCACTGGAGTCAGGCCTTCGCAAACAGCATAAAATCCTGGGAGAGGTCCCTTGCGCAAGCATGATTACGTCTCTGCCGCCACCTTCATCATTCAGCTGGGTGCTTTGCCTCCATATGAAACAGACTATCAGCGGGCTCATGATAAAGGAAAAAATAGCCATCTATAACATAGAGGCTTGACTGGAGAAATGGCTTTTGTGTGGCAAGGGGAACGAGATAAATAGCCTCCCACAGTTACTAAGGTAAGGGGAAAGCAGCAGTGTTACAACAGAGCTGGGTGTTTGTTTAGAGGCTTTTGAAGGAAATTCATCCAAATGCTTGGTTTTCAGGAATGCTCCTGGAATGTGCTAGGACTACTATTTAATTCAAATTACCTCTCTCTTAAACAGTGTATTGTATGCATTTAGGTTCAGACAGGTGAGGAAGGATCAGTGGACATGAATTTACTGTATGCCAGGTGGATGAGTCCCCTGTTTGAACACACAACAGCTGCTGCTCCATGTGCTGCTCCCCCAGGTCAGCTTCTGTGGGTTGGAGCAGGAATGAAAATCAAGTGAGTAATTTTGGTCTTGCAGGTGATGGATGAACTGATGCAAGGGGGGAGGATCTGACTGTGTCTAAACATGAGTGAAGGGGTCTGTGGGAGGGCTGACAATTTTATTAGCTCTTGGCCTTGCTTAGTGTCCAGAAAGCAGGTGGGGGAGTTGATGGGGTAGATGCAGTTGTGATAGAGGGGCTGCTGTCAGGCAGTGCAATGCACTGGCAGCAGAGGGGTGTCAGCTCACTGGGATGCCCTGTATGGGCTTTGCAGGTGTTACTGCTCCTCGCTGTTCCTGGAGAGGAAAAGCCTCCCTGTAGGGCAGTGCTTAGGATATAAATGACCAAGTCCTTCTGCCCTCTTTCTCTAACCCTAAGCCACTTGCTCCTTCTCAGGCAACAGTCTAAAAGCAGTGTGTGGGTAAAAACACCAAGAGGTTTTTGCCTGCGTGTTTTAGCAGCGTGGTGGCTGCAGATACGGTGGCGTAACTGGCAAATCACAGTAGGCAGATGGCAGGTCTCGCACTAGGAGAGGATGTGTAAACGACCAACGATAGGTTTTAACAGTCTTTTTCAAAGCCAGAAGTTTGTCACTGTATAAGCACTCAGTCTAAACATCCCTGTGAAATTTCAAGCCGCAAGTCTACTAGTGGTTTATTAAACAGTTTTGGCAACTGAAATGGATGCTGTGAATCACCATGTGCACGCCTGAGTGTGGGGTGTCTTGCATGTCTCAGGCATCTGCTGCCTCTGTGCTGGCTGATGGGCTTACCCAGCTGGCCAACCTGCCTTGGGTCTGCAAAGGACGAGCAGGAGGAAGAGCGACCCTGGGAAACAGCCGTGTACAAAATGCTTGTGTTTGTTGACAGGTTAGGGCAGAGCCATTGCTGGTAAAGTGATGGCATGTAGAGTGTCACTGGCTGCCCCTGGTGTCTCTGCCTTTGGGCGTTCACTGGAGCCACGTGCCTCTGCTGCCACTGGAGGGTTGGTTCAGTTTGACCTTTGGTCTTAAGGATAAGAACTGCTGATTGCCTTCTGCATCCCCAGTCTCTGCCATGCAGGGCTGCGTGGGGGTGTGCTGGTGCTCTGCAGACAGCTGAAAAGATCAGGCTGGCTTTTCTGCCATTCTGACCTCTATTCTTTCTTTTTTTCCAGACTGATCTGTTTTAACAGCAAGACTCAGTTAAGGAGAAGAGTATTTCCTGTACAAATTGCCCTGTGCAAATATGTAATGTAATTCAGCTCTGTGGAACTTCCATAGTCTCTACGAACATCAGCACTGGCGCTGCCCATTAGTAATATCCATTTTCTTTTTTCTTTTTTTCTGCCGTTTTAATACTGCAGAGAAATAATTTTCGGTTCCCAGGACCTGACAGGTACAGTGATGTTAGATACCTCAGCAGCGGGGAACCAAGGGATGAATACAGTCTGATTACCACAAAATTAGGCTCAAATCATTAGCAGCTTGAGCAGCAGATCATCATCAAATCAGCAACCCAAAACTAGCTCTAGTGATTAAACTACCCTTCTTTTATTGACGTCAATAGTGCAACTCTCAGTAACGTTTGTTGAGAAGGAAATGTGCTCCCAGGAGAACGAAGGTTTCCTTTTTCAGATGCTTTTTTAATGAGGATGGAAAGCTGAACTGAGCGAGGTGTCAAAAGCTCTAACTTGTCCCCTTCTGAAGTGTGCTGCCTATGCCTGACAGCCACTTCTACATGGGCCCCTGTTTATTACTTCTGTCTTGTGTTTGCAATTTTTTCACCCTCTTTGTGTATTGCTATTCTCACCGGTCTTTTTCCCTTTTTTTCTCTTTGACTTGGACTCTGACTCATGCCTTGATTTTTGTTCATGTTCCCACTCTGCTTAAGGGCTCCCCATTCACTGTAAAAGTACATTGCAATTTGCAACATTTCATTGTCTCTCTTACTTATTTCATAGCTAGAAAATGAAGTTAAGTCATGGAATGGGCTTTATTTGTGGAATCAGAGAAAGTGTTTCAGCAAATGACCAGCAACATCAGTAGAGCCTAGCTGTGTACGGTGCTGGGCCCAAAATATGTGTGCACTTAGAAATTCAGACTGAAGCTGGTGACTAGTTTGAGGTGGACAAAGTTTATAACTCTGACTTCTTTGAACCAAACAGATGAACCTTTGGAAACATCAGAAACAGTAGCTTTGGAGAGAAGAGCTGCAGGTCTGGCTTCGTGACAGTGGTCCTTGGACCTTGGATATAGATTGAAGAGTCTGATTTAAATCGTTGTGAGTTGGATATTAGGAGTAGGTCCAAAATAGACCTTAGGGAGCACCCCCTGGGAGCTGTTGGTAGGTGAGTGCTGGTGTGTCAAACCAGGTTAGCTCATTTGAAGCAATTAGCAGTTGGAAGAAGTGGGGTTAGGCTTCACTAGAGCAGTGGCTCTGGAAAATGGGTGTTGCACTCTGTGGCTCCCCTATTATCGCCTCTCCCCTGGTGAATGATTTTGGAGAGGTGGAAGGTGGTATTCAGCCCCTGCATTTGAGTCCCACCCAAATGCTGGGGGAAGCTGAGGCAGATGAGCACGCACGATGTGTGTTTGTGTGGGGTGCTAGTGAAGTTCAAGGTTTTTTTTTTTTTTTTTTTTTTTTTTTTTTTTTTTTTTTTTTTTTTTTTTTTTTAAGGGGCCATTTTTTGTCTGGTGAGTGAAAAAGCTGTTTGGAGTTTCCTGAGTCATGTATCATTACTGCTATACTGCATTTAGGAGCTATTTGCTTTTGTTTTCCTGCTATTTGACTAATAGAGTTCGGCTGGGCAGTCCCTGATCCTGCTGGCATGTTACTGGCACTGAAAGGTAAGTTTGGAAAGAAAATAAACCCCTGCAACTTAATTCAGTTGTGCCAGTCCCTCCTGCTGGCTGAGCAGACTATTGCTTGAGACTCTTGCTCTTAGGTGTTTCTTCTTATTTTTTGTTTTATTTGCATTAGGGAGAAGATAAATCTGTTCAGCAGCATCTGTGCATCACCACTGACATTTTAATTTTCAGTTAAAAGATTTTAATTAAAATCCAACATAATTTGGTATGAAAAATGAGATTGAATTGGTATTGTACAAGCAGACTGAACTAATGTCAATTTATGTATCAGTTTCAGGAACAGCTCTGTCTGATTAATCCAGACAGTAGCAATGTTTGCTGGAAGGGGCTCTAGTTGCTCTTTTTGTATAATTCTGCCATTATTCTACCAAGATAATTATAGAGAGAGAAGCTTTGTGCTGGTTTTCCCAGTTTCTCTCTGACGGAGTTCTTTTCTTGTTCTGCTTCTCTGTCTCCTTCTGGATGCTGTGTATTCATCCCTGCAAGACATGATTGCCCTCTAGGCTTCAAGGAGAGATTTGTGTGGAGAAGATGTTTGCTCTTGCAATGCCTCAGAATGTACCAAGATATTTGATAATTATGCAGGTTGCATTTGGAAAGGTGTTGGTGGAATCCCTTCATGGCTGTCTTAGCTGTGTGTCAGTGTGTGACGTGTGCTTACACAGCTAGCCGCTGGTGCTTGTGTGCCTGTCTCAAGCCACAGGACTTAGCACAACTTTACTCTCGATTCCTTGTGTTAATCCCAAATGGAGTATAAACATGTCCAGGATGTGCATTTAAAATACATCTATTTGCCAAACATTGTCTCTTTGCGAAGACTTAAATAGAAAACACAAGAGTTTCCAGGCCGTAAGTCCCATTCTTCCCTGTAGAATAAACACCTGCGTCTAATAAGCTTAAGAGACATTTTCTGTCTCTGAAAATTCTGATTAAGCTATGGCAGTATGTAATTTTCTTGCTGAGGCTGTGCATATGGACTGCTTGGGAACCTGGTTTTGGGTTTGTAAGGGAGCAGCTCTGCGCAAGGTCTGCTGAAACAAACATTTTTTCACGTTGTCGCTGTAAAAGTCTATGAAAAGGAAATGGCGGAGGTAATGGGGGTGCTTCTGTGTATATTTCTGGTATTACATGAATAAGAGCTCTCAAATACAAGAAGACAAAACAATTACAGTGAAACTTCTAAGAAACCAGCATATGGTATTATCCAAACTGAGCTGTTTATTATACCTTAATTATTGGGGAACTCATGGTGAAAGGGATATGGTTTAGGTTAAGAGGCTTCAAGTCCATGTCTCCTGCCTGCCCTCAGATTATGTTTATGGTCAGAAATGAAGAGGGTTATTTTTCAGGTATGTAGTCTGTCTTTTTTCCAGAAGATCTTCCAAGCAATCATGTCGAAAAAACACTCGTGGATGATGTGTGGTGTCTTTTCTGCACTCGCAAAGAAACATCTTATTTTACCAAGTTATTACACCAAGACAACTGTTTCACTTATTTTTGCTGCATGCTGCTACATTCCTACCATGAAGATATGATTCACAAAACATGTAGGTTTGATACAGAGCTAGAGCAGTCTCTGAAAACAGAGGGGTGGTTTTGTGGCTCGGTGTTACAACATGTCAGCAGCATTCACAGCACGTCTGCCTTCTGTTTCCAGCGTGATTTTGGGTGCCTTAGAGATCAGCAAAGCACAAAAATATCTCTTAAGTTTCACTGAATACAGTAGATCTGTGTTTAAATGCTTCATTGACTCAGCAAGAGCTGGGGATGTATCATCATCAGATCTCTGCTTCATGCAAAAGAAAGGAATGGAACTCCTTTCAACACACTGTGCTTGTGTGGATATTACTCTGGAGTCAGGTCTGTAGCTTCAGTGGTTGATATGTAAGTACCCCTGACTCTGTGTACAATATATGGGACACCTGTACTTGAGATTTTCAGAAATGGGGTGCAAGGAAAACCTGCTTCATACCCAGTCTTGTATATTTGCCTATTGCATTTCAGAATTTGATTTCAAGCCCGAAGTGTTTTCAGGCAGTAGAGAAAGGACACTTAGTGTTAAGGTATCCAGAATGAGTGTGTCACCAAAAGTAAACTATAAACTGTGGAAGGTAACAGCCCAGCTCAGTTAATACTCTAAAAGTGTTCCACCCTTCAGTTCTTCACTGGTTTAGTTACGTCACTTCTCCTGCTTCTGATAGCCCTGAAATCAAAGGATGCGTGCAGACCTCTTCAAAATTTGTCCTCTGAATTTTAGTATTTTGTCTGATTGCTGGATGGTATAGTTTCCATAGTTTCATACACTTTCCCAATGTTGTGTGTGAGTTTATTCTGGGGCACGTTCTTATTGATAGGAGAAAACAGTTTTCTGTGAGAGTTTAGGAAGAAACCGCAGATTGAGGTTGGGTTATGCCAACTTTACAACCAAAATCTCTGTCTTGGTGTGGTGGTGCACAGTGCAGTGCTTGTTGAATGACCACATTTCACTTGGAGCTCTGAAATCAGTGTTTGAGTTTTAAAATACCAGCAAATGGTTGCAGGGTGAGCAGTCATTTTTCATGAGGGCAGTAATGCTATTTAGGTTTGCTGAGCTACAACAGTGTGCTTTGATCAACAGAGTAATTTAGCAATTACAGAGTATCTGATGTGCCTCAATTTACCTAGCAGCTGAAGAACTCAATGACAGGTAATTTGTTGTTTTTAATTGTCTTTGGAAAATGAATTTGAAATGTATTATTTTCCAAAGAACATAGTTAAAGAACAAATGTTTGCCACTTAACTGCATACAAAGAGTTGATTCTTCTTCTCTCAGTTACTAATTATCTCAGATGAAAACACCTTATGGGGAAAAAAAGAAATTTATTTGGCTTATGTATAGGCATAATGAAGAACGTAATTTCAATAAGCTTCAATATTGATTCAAAATCAGAAAAGAGCAGAGACAAAACCCACTGAAATTAATAAGCTATGGAGTTTAGTGTCTATGGTAGTTCTAAGATTTCATTTTTGTTAATGTATGTGTAAAATGTCTGGTACTGTTACAGTGTTTTGTACTTTTCTCCTGACTCCAAATATGCTTTAAAATAGTACATCCAGAAAATATGGTGCAGTTAAGAATGGGATTTTCACAAATCTCATACATTGCTCCTGTGGGCTAGGTTCTGTGTTCATTACATTGAGCTAAGAAAAGAACAATTGCTTTGTGTGAACTAAGGGAATTCAGTGTGATTCGGATCAATGTGAGCATTAGGGCATTCATATTTTACTGCAGCCTCTGTTGCTGAACTACAAGACAGAAGCATGTGTATACCATTTACTGTACCCAAGGACATTGTCTAGACTGTTTTCTATCTTTTCTATATTTTTGCTTTAGGAAACATGATGATAGTGTTAGAAACTGGACTGTAAACAATGTGTGCTGTATGCAGCAAGTAGAGCTGTTCTGCAATTACATAAGGTAGTGCAGATGAAAGAGCCTCTGTGTTCTGTGTCTGAGAGGAGACTTAATTAAGACAGACAAATTCTCCTGGGTACAACAAAGCAGTTCTCTGGTTACAGCCCTGATTAGACTGTAGTTCTTCTAAATGCATTACCAAAGTCTTCATTATTATAATTAAATGGATATAGAATATGTTGGCCCTTCATTGCATAAAGCTTTGCTTTAGGGTTAAGACTAGAAATTTCATCAAGAGCTTTGAAATGGAAAGCTGACAAGCAAAGCGAATTATTTCTATGGTTTTCTATAATTCAAAAATTATTGTCCTTTTTAGTCTTCCATTTAAAGACAGACACTTAAAATTAAATCTTAAATGGTCTATTTACAGCAATATTATTTTCCTGAGGCAACCAGCTAGAAAAAACTAGTGTCATGTGTAAAAATGGAGCTCAGAAATTGGCTTCTCCCATGTATGCTGAGTTCTCAGTCCAGCCCGAGAATGGCTGTGCTCCCCTGGGTCTGTGGCACTCATTGCTGCTGGCTCCTGGTGCTTTCTTGCTTACCTCTGGCCTCTTCTTTCCACGAGTTAGCAAGTCCTGCAGCTAAATAGCGATGTTGCTCCACGGTAAATAAAGTGGAAAAGTATACGTATTGGGGAGCATTCACTGCTCATCCATCCAACTAAAGGAACTGATGAAAAGTAACGAGAAAGAAGAAAGGAGGGAGTTAATATTTCTAGAAGAAAAAGACTTTTTCTTACCATTTGTCTTTTCACTGTATCTGCTTATGTAAAAAACATACCATTAAATTTAGAAACTGTTTCCCTGGTGGGAGGGATTACCTTTAAAAGTCTCGAAAAGCCCAAGCACTGGGGTTTCAAAAGGACTTGAGGAGATGTTGGATGAACAAATGCACAGTCACACTTATTTTAATCTAAATAGAATATTAACAAATGAACAGTGTGACCATGGGGGCTAAATGTGTGTGTTTGTAAGATTAAAGCTTAAAATGAGCAATAACTGAATCACACAGTTGTTGCAAAGCATAATGTATTTTAAAGGGCCCATTAAATGAACTGAGTTCTGAGCTCGTTTTTGTCCATGCAAAAGTGGTTCCCACTAATGTCACCCTTCTGCTACCGCTTGTTCACACTTGCAAAACTAAACGTGGCCAGTATTTAACAGTCCTTTAGTACCCTCTTGAATTGCTCTGAGCAGAGTGTGTTGGTGTTAATGACACCTGTGCAAGATAAGGGAAGCTTGTGGTTTAGCAAAGGGGCCTGTGGCCTTCTGTCCTCGAGAAGGCAAATTCCAAACTTGGACCTCTTAAAACAAAAAGCTTCCCCAAACCACTGGCCCAGCTGCTCCTGCTCCTACTGCTAGACACCCCCTTTTCTGCCATGTATCCCCCCCAGGTGAGGGGATGGATGGAGACCCTGACAGAAGCTGCCTTTTCTCTGAAGGTACTGATATTTGTGTGTCAGAAACATTTTTGAGTCTTGTGGAAACCACGAGACAAATCCAGAGCAGATAGTGTTTCCTAAGGGATCTTCCTGGGCTCGTGAGCTGAACTAGAAGCCAGGAGGTTCCCACTCTTCTGGCTGCAAATCCAACATTTTTCTTCTTGCTCAACATTTTCTAAATGTTGCAAGTGTACAGAACTATTGGAGATTCGAGGCGTTACTTTCTCTCCACTTAAGTGCTAAGTTATGTTGCAGCTGAAGTATAGTTACACTGCGGTTAGAGTTCAAATTTTTTCTAAAACCCCTATAACCACTAATTCATAATGTTTAAATATTAACTGGATGGAAGCAATTACACCAGATTGGTGATACACTTAAACTGTAAAAATGCATGTGTAAAACCCAAGGGATTGTAATACTCAGGCATGCTGATAGTTTAATTCTAAGATAAAAGATTTATGATTATTTAGCAAATATATATATTGACCAGGATAAAACTACATTATAATTGCATTCCTTTATTTGTTTAGAAAAAAAACAGAACCAAATGAGGTTTTTTTTTTTTTCCCCCCTAAGACATGGGCTCTGGGAAGTGAGAGAGTTCTGCCCTTGAAGGTGGTTAATTTTGAAGAAATGAGATTAAAAATTGTAGCACATCTCCATAGCAAATCAATTATTCTTTAAATAAATTGGCTGTTTATGGTGCTGTAGTTTGCAGCTTATCAAGGTGCTTGTAACCTACATAATTTACTCCTTATTTTGATGAGTAATGTAAACATTCTGCATTGGTAAAAATTTGGAATATTCCTACTTATGAGAGTCACATAATAAGATTTAATGAGGCTACCACAGCTGTCTCTTGAATACTTCTTTCTTTTGTATTAATAGAGAAGTCTGTGTTTTGCTTGTAAGGGAGATGCTTAATTTGTCGTACCGTTGCCAAGTGCTCCACTGAAATCATTGTTTTACTTGTATGTTGTTTTCAGCCCTGCCAACTCCTTTAGCAGTGCAGGAGCACATTTTGTGGCTTGAAACTGCTCTGATACCAGCAGGCCTGACTTATGTCTACACCTTGCTCTTCAGCCCAAGGATGCTGAAGGGGGATGTATGGTATGCACTGTGCCCATAGTTGCAAAGCTAAAAAGCTGTAGATGGGAGTAAAATAAAAATAAAAGTAAATACTTGAGGAATTTTTGCATCTGTGGTTAAGTACAGACACATTTCAGTGCCCATATTGTAGAGGAGCAATCAGAAAGTTTTCCCTAATCCTTGTTTTGTGATGGAGCTTGTTGACAAGGTGTCAGCACAAGGGTTAATAAATCACAAATGGGACAGGCAATGCCACGTGTGCAGGGAGGTGGATCACACCTCCACCCACACCGGGTGAGCTGCAGAGCACCGGGGCTGCCACAAGGATCTGTCCTGTGGGCTCCTGTGGAGGTGGTGCCTGTGCCCCCACGGAGAGCCTGCACACCAGCTGTACAAACTCCTACACCTCAGGGGCGCTCCCCTCAGCTGATAAATAGTTTCCTCAGAGGAGCTGATGCATTTGGTGGGTGTGCTGAAAGTTGCTTTTCTCTCTTGCAGAAAACGAGGGCCTTTAGATAGCGTGAGGCAAAATTTCACCCCCAAGTGCGTTATAGGTCAGATAAAACACTGCCCTGTCTTGCCCATATACTTCATATTTGACTTTATGTATTTTATCTCAACCTATTTAAAAATTCAATTATGAATGACAATTGGAATTTTAAAAAAATCCCATTAAACCAGTTTCATTACCTAATCGTATTGATTTTTTGTAACTTCATTGCTAAATTTAGGTGTAGGGGTTGATCTGAACTGGTGTAAATGTGATTAATGAAGAAATAATTTAAGTTGATTAAAAAGGGCTTAAAATAATGTGATTAGCCTGTTGAGATTTGTGTGGTTTATTGGATTACGCATTTTATTCCTGGAGGATTGCTGTAAGATTCAGAATGAAATTAAATTGGTCACCCTATTTTGGGCCCCCAGTGCTTGGTAATCTCCAGTGCCATGATACCAGACAGAAGGCACAGTCACATCCAATCATTTTCTTTTGGAAAAACACAGGATTTAATTTTTGAGTTAATACCTAAATAATCAGGCCAAAAAATAGCACTGAAGTCTGGTCTGCTCTCCATCAAATAGGGCTTAAATGAAATCATGTTTGATCTCATGGGACATCCTTTTGGAAGGAATCAGGTGCTGATGAAACAGTGATGAAGACTCTGCAGCCATCCTTGGGAGATTGTGGCCATTGTCAGTTTTGCTTTTCTTGTTTAAAGTCTTGGCTTAATTTTGAATGCGTTGATTTCCAGGATTTAAAATAATGTATCACCAGACAGTACTGATCTTCAGATAATCTTTGTATAGTCATCTTAATAATCAATGATCCTTGTAGATCCCTTCCAACTCAGAATATTCTGTGATCTAAAATCTGTGACATTAGTCTACATTTTAAGTTTCTAGGGGATCCATAGGGAAATGTAATTTGAAGGACTTTTTAAAGTACATTGATTAAGGGTTTAATTGAACTACTCAATTGAAACCATTACATTCTGAATAATAAATAATTATGAATAGAAGTGCTCAGATACCTCTTAATTAGGGCATGATGTGTCTGTTAAAGTTTTTCCTTATATTAATGCACATATTTATTAATACTAATTTGATAATTATTAATACAGACTATGTGTATTGAATTAAAAGAATCTGTAATCCCTTACTTGAATGTGTTTTCCAAAATCTTCCTTATTCTTGTGGCACTTGTGAACTTTCCAGTTTTCAAGGTAATTTCTGAACTGAGAGCATCACATGATGGACAAATACAAAGCTATTAGAACTTTTCTATCCTGAGTAGATACTATGTTTATACAACCAACTACTGTTTTGTGTGTGATCTTTTTGTTATATTCTTTGCTGATCAGCCGTGATGACGAAAAAATTTCCCCAAAATTATTCTCCTGCATCAGAGTCCTGTAAATAAGGACTTGCCCCTTGTGTTTTTAGAATTATGACCTTGTATTTTGCTCCTTATTGGAAGATACTTTTTTTTTTTAATGTATTGCTTGTCAAGCAATCTTTTAACTGCTGACTCACATTCTGTTATTCATCACTGTTGAAACTTGGCTTTGTATCATCTCCAGACTCCACGTGTATTGATTTTATGCTTTCTTCCAGGTCACTCTAAAAATGCTAAACAGCACTGGGCTGAAGAATGGGTCCCTGAAGGATCCCATTTGAAGCATTTCTTCATGATAAGTGTTTCACGTTTACTGTTGCATTTGAAAGTTATCGTTTATCTTGTGTTTGATCCATTTAATGTCTTCTGAGTTTATTTTTATTGCTGTATCTTCTTAATCAAAATGTCATTCACTACCAAGTCAAATGCATTGCAGAAACCATAGTACATTACAGAGTCTATTACAATGACTTTATGTGTATCAACCAAACTTTTAATATCATAAAAGCAGAGATATCAGGTTAGTCTGACAAGCTGTTTTCCATAATGTTGGAAATAGTTAATGCTGATCATCGTTTTATTCTTAATCAAATCTTTTTTCAGCTTCTCCATTATTTTGACAGTGAAAATTACCCACTCACAGACGCAGTGCCAATCAAGTATTTAGAAGTGTAATGAAGGGGAGTACCAGTCGGGCATGTTTTTCCTTAGCCACGTCTTTCTAAACTTATTTGGCTTTCTGTCCTTGGTTGCTACTGGCATTCTCTTATTCTCTTAGTTTTTGTCCCAGATTCAGAGGAGGTTCTGTAACAGAATGAGGATTTGTACAGTGGAGTTCTCCTGGGAATGCCTCAGCTGAGAACCCCATTTTCCAGACCTTGCTGCTACTACTTCTGCTTAAAGACAGAAAGTAGCAAGCGTCTTTCTGTTTTTCTCAGGTTTATATTCCCTGCAGGGTGATGAGTTCAATCCATGTCCAAGGTGCCCTTGCAGACTAAGAAGGATTAGAGTCTGTGAGTAACCCAAGTACTTGGAAATAGCAGAATATTTGGGAGCGGTAGTGGTTGGAGATACTACATCCAGTGAGCTGGGTCAGTCCCTTACAAACTATAAACCTCCTCCCAACTGGAAAGAGATCTGGCACTTGGGGTGTCCTAAGTGAAGGGGCTTTTTCCTCAGGGAGAATGGATAGTATCCGTGAAAAATCTTCATCAGGTGGCATCTTCCATAGGGTTGTATGGAGACATTGTGTGTATGTATTGAAGTGTCATACAGGAACCTCTTCCTCACTTTATATGTTGCTTAATGCATAAAGGGACACTTGCACTTGTGGAAACCAGTTGGATGAAGCTTTAACACTAATGGGCAGAAGGCACCGTGCAGTGGTAGCCTCATTATAGGCTTTCATGTTATTGTGCTCTTGGAAGATTTTCAACCTTGGCTTCATGGCCCTACTTACAAAAAAGAAGGGAGAAGTAGTAACTTCACCATGGTATCATGCCAGAAAATAAACCCTTCTTGCATCGTGTGCTTTTCATTTCCAAAAAGCATTTCCAGATGGAGTCTTTATGTGCTGCTGGTTTTTTCTTTTGCTCTAATTTGTCGTTTAAACAGCAAAGGTAAATCATCTTCAAGGTAAAATTGAATAAATTTAGTAACGGTAGTCATTTAAAAAAGAAAAGGAGAAAAGCAAGTACACAACAAAGCATTTCTTGAACAGCAAATCATTTTGGTTCAGGTGTTTTTCCTAAAGATCTGTTCCAGGCATTCATTTGTATCTCCTTCCAGCCTTACACAACACTACTTGAAAGTGATTTTTAGTAATGGAGCCAAAGAGGAAATCAGACAAGCTACTATAGTCTTGCCTCCTGTTGAGCTTCTCCAGTGGGGACTATTCAGCATCCCAGAATAGCTAAGCTATTGTCTTCACTCAGTTTTCCTGCCCTGGCAGTACCCATTTTGCAGGGTGACTTTTTTAATGAGAATCTGGCTCTAGTTATTATTATAGGTCTCGGTGACAGTCCAGTGCCCATACCCAATGTCTTGGTAATCCTGGGGAGCTGAGGAAAGCCCACCGCAAATACAGATATTACTTACTGTTCCCCAGGACACTTTTCTTTCCTGTGCCTGAGCTCCCTTAGTCCTTGCTCTCTGTGAATTATGATAGTACTGATGCTTCTGCGTGGAGCTTGCGCTCAAGTTAAACTTCTGGTTAGTGACAACTCCCTGGCTTTGCAGACATGATAGCGGGACTGTATTGGTATTTGGAAAATTGTTGGACACTGTGTTCTGAAGCTGTTTCTCATGTATGTGTCCATGTTGTATTTTTGGTCTGCCTTAAGTTTTCTGTTTATTCCATTACATGGGTAGCTCAGCTTTTAACAGCGCGTGTGTTAAATTTTGGATCTACTCTTTGTTCCCCATGTGCACAAATCCCTGAATCAGTAGGGATTTTGCCTTGAAGAGGCTACCAAGGTTGATCTCACAGCAGTAACGTCTGCTCTTGCAGCCTATCTGAGCTGTGTGTTCGCCCAGCTGTGACTGGCAGCATCCCAATAGCTGCCTGCATCAAGGATAAGGTGTTTTGGCTGTTCAGCCCCTGTGCAAAGGTAGCTGCTTCGTGCCATGAGTTGTCAACCTGGATGAATTTTGAGTAGACAACCTTTTCTTTGTTGACCTGTGAGTTGTCACAGTGGGTATCTATCTGATACCTAGATCCTACAGGCCTTGCCAAGAAAGATTAGAGGGAGTTTAGCTCCTTAATTTGATGTGATAGCAGGGGCTGTGAGAAGAGTTGATGAAATCTGCGGAATGGGCAGTCCAAGGATTCTCTCTGAGGATGGCCAGAACATGGCTGAGATTTTCAGAAGAAAGCTTTGTGTGCTCATGTTGAACACTGGTGTCTAGTGATCATTGCTACCTGTAGTAATCATGTGCTGGTACTGTGGGTTCAAGCTTTGAGCTGCACCTGGTCAAATGCACTAAGCCACACACATGGATGAGATCCAGTTGCAGCCCTGGCCTAGGCTTTGACTTCGTGTTCTCTTGGATGGTTTATATAAGTCTTCCTTGCTCTGGCTTACTTCATTATAGAAAAAGTACATGGTCATTTGTCAGCCTGCTACACGGTGCTTTGAGTACCATTAGTGACTACTGACTTCTTTACTTTCTGTTTAAAGGTACATTTTCCCATCACAAGTACAGTAAAGCTTTAGGATTTTCAGGGACTGGGATTCTGTCTTTGTATAACTGAAATATCTACAAGTATCCCAAAAAGACTTATCCTGTAGAACTAATTAGTTTCTCTTAGAAAACAAAAAAATCAGGTAATCAGGTGGCCAATTAACTGGATCATCTGGAGTCTCCTGAGCAGATAGCTTTTAGGATACACTGTTTATTAGTCTATTAGTGAGGACAGACTAAGCTGTCTGTTACTGACTCCCTAGTGCTAGCTTCAGGAGAAATGTCAAAGATTAAAATCAAACTGGTGAAAATGTGAAAAGTTTTTTTGGGGAAATAGCTCTTAATCACACTTAATGAGTTTATCTTTCAGGATTATTACTGAATTTCATATCCTTTCACAGGAGCCCTGCAGCTCTTTAAGGGTTTTTGGTGTCTTTGGATAGGTGATGATTTTTGCCCTTCTTTTCCTCCTTAGCAGAATCCTGAAAGACTGTCAATGCTTTAGAGAGCCTTCAGGTAACGTAATTTCAGACAAATAATAATTCATGAGCTTGACCTTTGTGTGCAGGTTTGCTATCCAGCTCTTATTACCGCCCTGGTTCTTAACTTCAGATGGGCAATTTATGTCCTACAGTTTTGACAAAGAGGGTGGGATGAGGTGGAGAGCATGTTTACTCATATTTTTTTTAATCCCACTTATTTATTTCTGTTAGCTCTTTGATTTAAACAGCAGAAGTTTGAGCAGTCAGAGGTCAGGGTGGATGGGGTGGAGTTTTCCCACAAGGGCTGATGGCTTAGTGATCCCACTGTTTATGTATCCAGTCCCTCTGACGAGGATGATGTGTTCAACAGGAGAGCTTCTCCTATTTTGGGAGTGTGCTTAGACTGGTGTTCTGAATCCCTGCTTTAGAAACATTTAGAAAATGTTAGGATGCAGTCAGGCCAGCACACAAATATATCTCCTTGGTCCTTAATGGTTTCAGAGCAGCAGTGCATATGCTGAAATCTAAGTGTGTACTGATGTGGTCTTGTGTTTGAGGTCTTGAGGTATTTTATATAATGGATACTATGCAGGCTCAGGAGCAGGAAGGAGATGGATTCATCCTGTTAGATCACCTTACAGGGGATAACCAAAGAACTGAAAGAAACCGTAGTTTTGAGTCACTTTGAAAAAAGTGTCTTGCCTTGGAAACACAAGGTTTCCCATCTAAGTGGAGATTTCCTTTTTGTACTTGCATGTTGCGTGCAAACTGATCGTGTTTGTTTCCAGGATCAGTGCTTTGTATAGAGCTTGGTTGTCTCTGGCAGGAAGGGTCTTAGGGTGAAAAATCTACAAGTTAGTTCCTCGTTTTCACATTGATGTAGATTTCTCTTTCTGACAAACATCATCATTTGTTTTTGATTTTTCACTGCCACAATAAATCCAGTTCCATCAGTACAAGTGACTGAGGGTAAAGGGCAGTCCTAGGCCAGTTACTGTCCAGTTACCTAAACAAGATCAATTGTGATGACCTTAGCATATTGGAGAAAGGTAGAATTTCCAGCTCCACGATTCAGGGCTGCATCTCATTGTGCTGATTGCTTTGGTTAATGAGGAGGAACAAGTGCTCCTGCATGGCTGAATGCTGAGGAGAGGTTTTTTGAAAACTTGCAGTGTGAATGTTCTTGGCAGGTAGCACAGGAGAGCAGGTTTCCTATTTATCCATGTGAGATTTTGGCAGCTTTTAGTTTGCTAGGTGACTGTACTTTTTCCTGTTCTTAGTATCTGGTAAAATGGAGCAGCAGTTTAGCCACTGGAGACACTGCACCACAGTATTCTTAGCTGAATGTCTTGTCTTAGAAGATCAATCTGTTGAAATTGGATTAAGGTAGAGATTTAAAGAAAGCAATAGCTACACTAAAATTAAAACCCCAATTCTGGAGTCTCAGTTGAACTAAGCTCAGCATAAGATCAGTGGCGAGGCACAGAGTATCTAAGTTGTCCTCTCCAGGCACTGATGTGAGTGGGGCTCAGTGGTGGGACGACACTTCTTGAAGAAAATACTCCTCTGCTCCCCAGGGTGGTCCCTGGGGATCTGGAGGTCTGTGGCCTGGCTAAACCATGGTGTCAGGATCCAGAGATGCTTGTTCATTAAGAGTGTGATAAAGCAAAGGCGAGTGCCTGGGCTGGTGGGCTGAGAAGACAGCTTTGGAGCTTACAGCAATACCTTTTGAGTTTTTGCAAGACTGGAATAATTAACTTTGTGATAATTATGAATGAAAACTGTCATATTATATCTGAAGTAACAGCTCTCACTTTGAAAGACTGAGAAGACTGAGTATGCTCCTAGTCTAGAGAGACCAAGAGGGGAATAGCTGATGCAGTGATAAGCTCAGTTAGCAATTGCAGTTTTGTGGGATTTGTGTGTATTGTACATTAGATTGAGGGTATTGTTGGTTAAAATAATCCCATCAGTGTCAATAATACTTAAATCTTGTTAATTGTAGGCAATTAGTCTGTGGATTAGGCTTGGATTCTGTTCAATTGATTGAAAGATACAGGCAAGTCCTACTCTGAGATGACAAAATGCTGTTATACAATTCTGATGTTCCATACATACCACTAAGTGCAAAACCAGAAGTATCCATCAAAAATAAAAGCGGGGGAAGAGGACACAGAGGGTAATCTAATCCCCACCAAAACCCCTGAGGTGTTCAAGACTGAGTGCTAAAAGGAAACTTTTGTTGTTTGTCCTTGAGGTCAGTTAGGCTTTTTTTTCCCACCTTAACACATGAAAAATGGCTGATTAATTCCCTGACTTACTTTGATGAAAAGGCACAGGTTTCTTGGAACTAAAAATAAATGTCTTTTATTTTTTACTGAAAAAAAGTAGTTACATAACATTCATGCCTCCCTAGTCAAGACAAAATGTCAGACCTATAGATAAATCAGATAGGCTGCTCTGATGAGATTTCCAGGTCTGGCCCTGAGGAACCTCTGTCAAGGAATGAATCACTGCAGATTCCAAGGCCATTAATACATCTAACTATACGAGAAAAATATTCCTAATTAATCATAAATCTTAAATCTTACTCCTGTAAACAAGGAAATAAAAAAGAAGAGGCTCTTCTAAAACCCGTGGGGTAACCTGCTGCATTTGTTTGTATTCATTAGCATCTACTGCCTGAGGATTTTCATAACCAAAGCTGTGTATTAAAACACAGTATGTTAATGCAGGAACAGAATATTTTAGCATAAAACCGTAATTTTAAAAGTAGCTGACCTGAGGCACTCGCTTTCTTGACTTTCTTCCTGTTTCTTTAAGACCCATTCTCATAAATAAGTACTAAATAAATGGAAAGAAGAATTATTCTTGTCAGTAGAAGTCTCTCCGCTAGTTTAATAAGAAGTCTTTATCATAAGAAGTTTAGGGGTTTTAATTTTGTTCCCAGCAGATCCCATGCCTTTAAATTCAGTAGTTAGGGGCCTGGGGGTTTGGAAATATTTTGGATATTATTGAATGAAGTGAGTGAATGACAACAGCAATTTTGTAGAAACGTTTATACTGACTAATTTGCTGAAAGTATCTACAGAAACATGCAAATGAAGAGTGGAGAAGTTCTTACGAGCACCAAGACTGATGCTCTGTGCCTTGAGCTACACAAGGTCCTGCTCAGATGGTGCAGAGCATCAAAGGACAGAGATGGGTGGATGGAGGGCCCTGCTACAGCAGGGCTTATATGTAGGATTTGCAGAGGAGTATGACTTGAGGGAGGTTGAATGACACAGCAGATAAACTGGAGCTGAGTGGAACCAGCTGCTGGGGTAGGGAAGGGAAGTCCAGGCTGCAGAGGGTTTGGGAGTCAGGGGTTCTGGTGTCTCAAAGCAGATCCCCGGCAGCTGTTGGGAAGCTGGTGCCTGGTGCACATCAGATGTCTGGGCCTGAGGCAGCAGGGTGGAGGGCTGTTAGGCCCAGCATCAACATTTCCTTGCCTCGGGACTCCTTTTCCATTCAAAATCCAGGCAGCTGAGGTCCCTTGCCTCGTCAGAAGGCAGAGAACTAAGGAAATATTGCTGGTGGCTAGGGAAATAGGAGGGAAAGCAGTTTTAACAAGTCTTTCACAATTAATTGCAGTCTTGAGTGATGTTTTAAAAATACTTTTGGTAGCTGTTGGATAGTTTACATGCTAATGGGGTAGATGGAAATCATGCAGCGAAAAGAATGATTTATAATTTATAATTATTGTGAGATGTTTTGAATGGATAATGTGCAGGGAAAGGTTCAAATTTAGTTGCTGCACTAACATTACACACAGCTTTGCAGGCAGCTGCGTTTGCATCAGTTGATACTGAAAAGACAATTGCATGTCTGGCTGGGTATTTTCTCAAGAGGAGTTAGAATACATTTCCTAAAGACAAAGGCTTTGGATTTCTTGTCTGGCTGTCTGTTTTCCTACGGTGTTTTGTAGTTGTTGTACACAGAAATGACCAGAATAACTACTTTTCAAAACAACTGGGGAGACAAGAAAGTGTGATGTATTTGCTTTGAAACTGGACGTAATTTATACAACTGGATACTGCCTCCTCACAGCTGTAGCAAGTTGCTGAGATCTGGAAGACAGTTTAATAGCTGCAAATGTCTCTCATGAAAACTTGCTATCTCTAATGCCACAGTCAATCAAGTTGCTTTATAGCTCAGTAGGGAACTGAATTGTGGGAAGGAATAATATGTTGTGTTTTTAAGTTCAGAAGAACATTAATTATCATTACATAAATATACCTTTTCTATTATTTATGCACTCGTGGAATGGCCAAAGAAAACCTGCTAATTTTTTTAAAATGTAATTATTCCACAGGATCCTTCAAACCAAAAATGTGGAAGAAAGAAAACAGTGTCCTTCAGCAGCATGCCATCAGAGAAGAAAATAAGCAGTGCCAGCGACTGTATCAGCTTTATGCAGGCTGGGTGTGAATTGAAGAAAGTTCGTCCAAATTCCCGGATTTATAACCGTTTTTTTACTCTGGATCCTGACCTGCAGGCTCTTCGCTGGGAGCCTTCCAAGAAGGATCTTGACAAAGCCAAGCTTGATATTTCTGCTATTAAAGAAATCAGACTAGGGAAGAACACAGAAACATTCAGGAATAATGGACTTGCAGATCAGATTTCTGAGGACTGTGCACTGTCGGTAATTCATGGTGAGAACTATGAGTCCCTTGACTTGGTTGCCAATTCAGCTGATGTGGCCAATATTTGGGTATCAGGATTAAGGTATTTGGTTTCTCGTAGCAAACAACCCCTGGACTTGATGGAAAGCAGCCATAATACCCCACGGTTTGCCTGGTTAAAAACTGTATTCGAAGCAGCAGATGTTGATGGCAATGGCGTAATGTTAGAAGATACAGCTGTGGAGCTAATAAAGAACCTTAACCCCACCTTAAAGGAATCAAAGATTAGATTAAAATTTAAGGAAATTCAGAAGAGCAAAGAGAAACTGACAACACGAGTAACAAAAGAAGAGTTTTGTGAAGCATTCAGTGAACTTTGCACAAGACCTGAAGTGTATTTCTTACTTGTTCAGATATCCAAAAACAAAGAGTACCTGGATGCCAATGACCTGATGCTGTTTTTAGAGGCTGAGCAAGGCGTGACCCACATAACAGAAGAAATGTGTCTAGATATTATACGCAGGTATGAGCTTTCTGAAGAAGGGCGGTTGAAAGGTTTTCTTGCAATTGATGGATTTACTCAATACTTATTGTCCTCAGAATGCGATATTTTTGACCCAGAGCACAAAAAAATTGTCCAAGACATGACACAGCCTTTGTCACATTACTACATCAATGCATCCCACAATACATATCTAATAGAAGACCAGCTCAGAGGGCCAGCTGATATCAATGGTTATGTCAGAGCTTTAAAGATGAGCTGCCGGAGTATTGAACTGGACGTCTGTGACGGCCCAGATAATGAACCCATTATTTGTAACCGCAACAACATGACATCGCCACTTGCCTTTCGAAATGTCATTGAGGTAATAAACAAACTGGCCTTCTTTGCCTCAGAATACCCCCTTATTCTCTGCTTGGGGAACCACTGCTCTGTACAGCAGCAGAAGGTGATGGTGCAACACATGAAAAGGATCTTTGGAAACAAACTGTACACAGAGGCACCTTTATCCTCAGAAGCCTACCTCCCTTCCCCTGAGAAACTGAAAATGAAGATCATTGTGAAGGGGAAGAAACTGCCCTGCGACCAGGATGTATTAGAAGGAGAGGTCACAGATGAAGATGAAGAGGCTGAAATATCCCGAAGACTGTCCGAGGACTTCTCAAGGGAACCGAAGCTGATCTGGCTCTGCAGGGAGTTGTCTGACTTGGTGTCCCTATGCAAATCTGTCCAATATAAAGACTTTGAGACATCCATGAAATCTCAAAATTATTGGGAAATGTGCTCCTTCAGTGAGGCAGAAGCCAGTCGGATTGCAAATGAATACCCTGAAGATTTTGTTAACTACAACAAAAGGTTTCTGTCCAGGGTGTACCCGAGTGCTATGAGGATAGACTCCAGTAACTTAAATCCTCAAGATTTTTGGAACTGTGGTTGCCAGATAGTGGCAATGAACTATCAGACCCCAGGGCCCATGATGGACCTACACACTGGTTGGTTTCTACAGAACGGGGGATGCGGGTACGTTCTCAGGCCTTCAGTGATGCGTGACGAAGTGTCTTACTTCAGCGCAAATACCAAGGGTATTGTTCCGGGGGTCTCCCCCCAGGTCCTACATGTCAAAATTATCAGTGGTCAGAATTTTCCAAAGCCCAAGGGTGCATGTGCAAAAGGGGATGTCATAGACCCCTATGTCTGCATAGAAATACATGGGATTCCTGCAGACTGCACCGAACAAAGAACTAAAACTGTGCAGCAAAACAGTGATAACCCTATTTTTGATGAAAGCTTTGAGTTCCAGATCAATCTACCAGAGCTGGCTATGATCCGCTTCGTTGTTTTAGATGATGACTACATTGGGGATGAGTTCATAGGGCAGTACACCATCCCGCTGGAGTGCTTACAGCCTGGATACAGGCACATACCACTGCGCTCTTTTGTTGGTGACATCATGGAGCACGTTACCCTCTTTGTTCACATTGCAATAACCAACCGAAGTGGAGGCGGGAAGGCACAAAAGCGCAGCCTCTCAGTGAGGATAGGGAAGAAAGCAAGGGAGTACACCATGCTGAGGAACACTGGTCTCAAGACTATTGATGACATCTTTAAGCTGGCAGTACATCCACTGCGAGAGGCTACTGACATGAGAGAAAATATGCAGGTATGAGACTTCCATTGTGTGTGTTGGTGTGTCCTGAATGTGGAAGTGAAAGTCCTGGTGTGAACTGCTGGTAGGGCAGGCTTGCTGAAGCTGGTGGAAGCTGGTGAAGCTTCAGACCCACAGCTCTTGTCAATCTTAAAATGGACATTGGCAGGCTGATAGTTACAGGTGCTAACTAACAAGCAAATGTAGGATTAGGCAGAAACATTTTAAAAAATGTGTTTTTAAAAATCACGCCCTCCATGTTTTATTGGATATTTTTTCCTGAGAAAGCAGAATTGAGGGTACATTTGTATTCCCTGCCTCTGGTCTCAAGTACTTAATTTCCTCATTGGTTCTAGAAAACATCAACAAGCTTGTGGTTTGCTGACTGAGTGAGGGTTATGCTCTTAATTTTCTTTGGGTGAGTATAAGAAGCAGTCAGTGGATGTGTCATTAAGGTCTTGTCTACACCAAAGAAACCCCCTTTGCAAAGAGCAGCATGTTTTCCCGAGTGTGTGTTGCCACTGTTTGCCCCAGGGCTGCAGATGTTTGACATAGGCACTGAATGCCACTTGGATTGCAGTTTCCTCCCTGCTGAATAGCTCTTTTGTCTTGTCTGGTTGAGGGCTGGCACAGACACCAGTGGCATGTCTTGGTTCAGAGGGTCCCCGGGCACTCTGTCCCCGCACCCATGCTGCTCTCTGCAGCAGAGCCTGCTGTGCCAGCAGCATCAGGGCCCAGGTGCACAGGTGCTGTCACAAGTGCTTGGGTTAGACCTTCGTGGCTGGCAGGATGCCAAGTGGCACCGAGGCCGAACAAGAACCTGCCCAGTGCTCTCTTCTGTGGTGGGGGTGACTGCAGGTTGATTAAAGGACAGCTCAATTCAGAGCTTCAGGCACGGCCTAGAAACAAAACTGGGTACCATTAAACAATGAGTTTTCCTTAGTAAATGGCTGGAATCAGCCGTAGCTATCTCCTTGGTAAAGATACAGAAACAGTTCATTTTTTTCTCTTGAAAGCAGGAGAAAAACGCATAGCACTTCATTGACCCCACTCTTCTGGATGGAGTCTAAAGCAAATGAAATGCTGACAGCTGGAAAAGTTTACAAAATGACATAAGCTTTAAATCACTCTCAAAGGAATAGTCTCAGCATATTTTTAAGAATGGGAAACGCTTCCCAGCCTTTCCTTTCCTTCAGGCCTTGAAAGTAACTAGCTTGAACTGCTGACTCCACCTTCTGTCTAGGTCAGGCACTATATATGAGCTATATAAATGAAAATATTCTGATTTTGACTCAGAAACAGCATTAATGTGCTTTCCAAGCAAAAGTTCAGTAAAAGATCATGTTCTGGGGAATGCTGTGTAAAGACAGTTTTGAATTTAACTGCATGCGCTCGAATTTAATTAATGAGAAAAACATCTATTACTTAGCCAGGCATTGTCTGATGATCTTTTTTTTTCCAGCAAGTTGTGGGAGGAACATTTGCAAGGTATGGGTTGTTATAGTACTCTTACTTGGGTTTTGTGCATCTTGGTCACTCCTTATATGACTCAAGAAGCTAAATGATGGGTGCATGTCAGCTGTATATCCTCTGACCTGATAAATAAATAAATCCTGGCATGTCAGTTTGGTTTGACCTGCATATCTGGTATTGATTTTCCTACATGTGACCTATGAAGGGGAAAGAGTGTTTGTGTTTCTTTATGATGTGGTAATGTAAGGCTGAAAACAAAGTGAGTTTTTCCTGCTTGCCTTTCCCATGGGAAATACAAGGTCTGTCAAACTTGTTCTTGCTGGAGGATGATAATGATGGGAGAACAAAGTGATTACAGCATCAAAAGTGATTGGAGTCTAAGCAGTTGGTAAGAGAAATAGCATTTTAGGCTGATGGTTTAATATGCTGGGGAACAGAACTTGTCCCTGTTAGAGCTGGATTTGCAGTGCAAAGTTGCTGAAGAGCTGGCAGTTGGGATCCCTGAGCCTGGGAGAAAGCTGGAGCTGGCGGTAGGCTTCGGGACAGAGAATGGGGCTGGCTGGGAATTCCTGTGCGAGATGGAATCCCGTGGTCCATGGGGGGCCTGGGGACGGTGAAGAGCGGGATAGCACTGCCTCACATCAGAGGGGAGAAGAAGAAAGGGCTGTCAAGGTAATGGCAGGCGGGGGGGACTGAGTGGCGAGTGGCAACGCGTGCTGAAGTGTTTGTGTCCCTTCCCCAGAACGCCATGGTGTCGGTGAAGGAGCTGTGTGGGCTGCCGCCCATCGCCAGCCTCAAGCAGTGCATCCTGACCCTGTCCTCACGCCTCGTGAGCAGCGACAACGCGCCTTCCGTGGCCCTCTGCATGAAGGATACCTTTCCTTACCTGGAGCCTCTGGGGACCGTGCCCGACGTGCAGAAAAAGGTCCTGGCAGCGTATGACCTGGTAGGCACTTTGGCACTCTGCCTCTCCCCACTGTTGTGAATGGGGCAGGCTGTGCCCGCTGGCTTTCACACACCCAAATGGTCCAGTTAAATAAACAAGGCTCTTCAAATCACTCGGGCTCTGCAAGGTTGGCGTTTAATCACCACAGTGCCACACTGGGCTTTTTGTCGTTGTTTCCTTTTTTAAACACAGTTGTGGCTAGCACAGGTTGGCATTTGAAGAGGACTTTGTTTACAAAGCTAGCAGCAATTCAGCCTGTACTGGCACTGTTAGTCGTTGTCCTTGGGAAGCGGCAGGATTTGTGTGCTGCCCTTTGCTGGCCTCCCCGCAGCAGAGCACAAGGCCATTCGATAGGGAGCTGCAGCATGGGAGTTCCCAGGCAAAGCCGAGCCCTCCCTTTCCCTAGGCTTTGCAGCAGCACTATTAAGTACTGTCCCTGTCAGATCAAGTCAGTGTTGCTCTTGGGGAGGGCATGGCAGAGTTGGAAGGGAAGTTCCAAATGCCATTTTCCTGCATGGGGAAGGAGAGGTCAGTATGGTACAGGAATGCTTATACAAATGCGGAGACACAAACTGGAATCATTCCAGATGAGTGCTGCAGCTCATTGTATGACATATGTCACTGCTGTGGGTGACTGAGCAACAGCTGTGCGTGACTTCCAGCAGCAGAAGTTGCTGTCACACTGCGCCTCTTGGGCTGTGGGGGTGCCCTGCTGCTTCCCGTCCTTTTTGACGGTCTGCAGCAACCGATAGCAAGATGCACAGTTCTGCCAAGCCTGACTTAAATATTGCACTGTGGCAGCCAGACTGAATCATGGCTCTTGTTAAGAGGACAGCAGTTATTTCTGCAGCTCGTGTTCATAAGGAAGAAAATGGTGAATAATGCTGGAAGTATCGAATTGCTTCCAGAGACCCTGATGTGTTGCAAAGATTGATCACAGCTTTGGCCAACTATTCAACGTGCCAAATGCTCACCTCCTTTCTATCTCACTTTTGCCTTTATAACACACTTTTCAAGGGAAAATCAGCTTGTGGGGTGGGGAAGACACTGATGGTGATTAAAACAGAAATACTAAAAGTACTCTGAAATAACCCCTACGTTTCTTCCAGAGTAGTTTCTATTACCTGGAAGTGATTAAGTTATGGTAATAAAATGCCAGCTGTAACAATACCAGAACAAGGATTTGCAAATCCAGTTGATTGCCTTATTTCAGATGGAACTTTTTTGGGGTAGATTTGTTACATGGTGTCATGTCTTTCTGAAAGAGCAAATACCACATAAATAAGAGATTTTTCTGTCTTTGGAGGCCTGCATAATGGAGTTTTACCAAAATTAATGTGTCATCTCTTATCTTTGTAATTATATACTGAAGAGTACCCATGGGACTTTTCAAGGCCTCCTTGTACTCTGGGAGCAGTTTTTCAATTTAAATAGGTGAAAGGCCTTATTCTGGATGTAGACAAAAACACTTGTTTAACTGTTTTAAATAATGGTTGTTCTCACCTTTGTCTCCTATGGGGGAAGACGTAACTTGAATGTCAGGAGAGCATACAAACAGTTTACAATCAGAGAGAGAGAGAAGGGAGTTGTGCCTTGCCTATGTAAGGATTGATCTGAGATATAGTTCTGTAAAGGAGAACGTGATCCTTTTTTTTTTCCCACTTTGGCTGTGACTGCCTCTTAGTTGCTAAAACTATTTGCTTCTGAAAAAGAAAACTGGATTTAATAAGTGGTTTTGCTACATTTTGGATGTTTGCCTTTTGAGACAATGCCAGCAGCAGAATATTGAAATCTATTTAGCCTTTTCTGTGTTTGAATAAATGAACTGCCTCTATCAATCTTGATATTTGAAATCACAGTGTGGGAAGGGGTTTGCATTTTGAATGTTGACAAGGGGCTTCTCCGTGCTGTATAGTGACTTCTTATAATCCAGGGTATATTTCTTTTTAATAATGTTTTTAGTTTGTGCAAATGAGAGTACAAGGAGATGTTGTTGGAAAGCAATACAAAATATTTTAGCTTATTTATTAATTTTAATTCAAGATATACTAGAGTTCAGCCTTTCATATTGTTGATAAATATGGCTTCAAGGAACTGGATCCTCAAGTGTTTGCTGCATGTCTCTTCACTTCAAAGCACTTTTTGAATGAATAGGCTTAAGAGCATTTTTAAATGCATAAAATAAAATCTGTTTATGTTGGCCTGTCTCTTGTATGAACAGGCTATTCTTCTTCATTCCTTTTACAGTAAAATGGAAAAAGTTTGACCCTAAATCTCATAGTGTGACTGCGGGTCTGCCTCACTCACTGGGCCCCACAGCACAGGGAGCTTGAGTGCTGGGCAAACGCTTCCTCACCACCTCTGAAAACACTACATGTGCCACATTCTTTAAAAAGTCTGCTTTGAAAATAATTTCTGATAAAAACAGCCCTAACGTGTTAGAATTTTTTCCCCTTACAGAAAATTGCTAACTGAATATACCGTTTTATTTTTCCATGGAAAGGATAGACTCTGCCCGTGTGTTTAATGGGGCATATACAGGGCTGACGGTCCAGGGAAATGGAGGTGCAAATGCTGAGAGACCTGCCACAATGATCTGGAAAACAATTATCTGTCTGTTCCCTCCTGCTCAGCCTTTGTCAGCTGTGAGATAGACAAAGACCCGTTTGTGTGGTTTGTTTGTTTTTTCCTGGGCAATTAATTTTACCATTGTGCTCTGCATTAAATATTTTCTTTTGAGAGAGACCTTATTAGAATAAAATTTAATGTGCTTTGTTTAAGGAACCAGAACAATTTTTCAGGACTGTTTCTCTCGTTTTATGGTGGCATTGCAGTGGCTTAGTGGAGCTGTACTGTTGGCCATGTCTCATGGAGGAAGAGAATGAATTATCTTCATTGATAATACTGGGTTTTATGGGAGTTTCTGCAGAGGAGAGCAGGGAATAGGATTTGCCAAAACTAAGAAAATAAGGTGGACTGTTGACAACACACAGACAACATTTTTGAAAAGTGTGTCAATGATCAGAAATACAGTGTAGAATGGCTAATTTCAATTTACAGCTTTAGTTGATACCATACATAGAGCGTGATGAATGGATTCAGGTCATGTTGTCATTGCTTCCTACACATACATATCCTAGGATAGTGTACCCTGTCACTTTTAGAGTTGTTCTTCAGAGCTTTCCTTTCCCATGAGGAAGGGCTCTCGCTCTGCCTCTCTACCTGTGTGCTCCCCTTTGTCAGTGGTTGCTCAGGTGGGCAGCATGTGCAGTGTGCCTCACAACCTGTCAAATTAATGCTGGTGTTCTTTGATCACACCTAAGAAAGGAGTTACTCCATGTGAAGAGAAGGGATGGGGCCCAGCTGGACCTGACAGATGGTTGAATTATTCATTGCAAACAGTTGTCCTGTGAAGTTAGGAATTTTTTTGGTTGAGAACTGTTTGGAAACAGATTGTGGTTACTCTGTCTGCACGATATATTCATGTGCTGATGCAAGCGTGCATGAACTCAGGGACACTTGTGCACTTTCCGTTTCAGTTATTGGTTGAGCATTATTTTCCTCCAAGATCAAATGATTTGAATCATTTGAAAATCAGAAGCAGTAAACAAGTGATAATACATGTTCCTGGTTTTACCCAATCTCCTGGCTCATGTGCATACAGAAATGTTTCTAAGAAAAATGAGATCTCCAAGTTATCTTTGCATGTAAAAAAGGTTGAAAAATGAAGCTATTTGTTATATAAACTGACATTGACATTAATGTTTTTCTCTGTATTCAAGCCTGATCTTGCTATGTTGAAGCAGGTAGTGATGGAAGGACAGGGTGGCTGTAGGTACTTCTGGGAGATGGCAGGGTAGTTAAGAATGTCTTGGCCAACGTGGAGATGGATTGGGGATTTTTGAGAGGAGAAGAAGCATCTGTGAGGTTGCTGGGAAATGAGGTATTTAATGGCAGTAGTTTTGTTGACATGGGTATTGGTCCATGCACACTAGCAGAGGTCTGCTGAGCTGTGTGTGAGGTGAACTGCTCTTCATCTGCTGTTCTTTCATATGCAGTCTTTCTGGGCTTGTCTTGGTGCAGGCATGACTTAATTCCCAAGAAGAAAGTCCTTTTTCCCAGTTATTATGTAAATGCAAAATGACTAAGTAGAGTTTTGTGAGCTTTTTCACTGAAATTCATACCTCAGCTGGGATAGAGTCGTCCCTAGAGAAACATTTTTCACAATTCTCTAAGCAGCTGAAGACAAGGGATATCACAGAGCAGAGCATCCACTGCCAAAGAAGTGTCATAACGCACTGTCGTCAAACACAGTCCAGCACATGGACATTGTCTTGAATTTGTATTTGTTTTAAAGAATTTTCCATCCAAAATTGGACATGGACTGGGAAAGTCAGTTTCTTTTTCCACTTCTTATTAAGGAAAGTCCTGTTTCTTTCTCTACTTCTTACAATTTTCTTCCCCACTGCTCTCAAAGTTTCTTGCTCTGATTGCCCATGTCCATTAGTCACTACTAAAATAGAACCTGAAGAGAGTCAAATCAGAACTTCCCAGAGAATGAAGTTCCAGTTGGGTACTTTGTTACTTTGTTTTAGCGTAAGCATATTGAAAACTGACCTCTCTCTCTCTCTCCCTCTCCCTCCCTCCCTCCCTCTCTCTCTCTCTCTCTCTCNTTTGTTTTAGCGTAAGCATACTGAAAACTGATCTCACACTCTCTCTCTCTCTCTCTCTCTCTCTCTCTCTCTTCCTCCATTGCTCCTGTTGTTCTGTAGAGGACTGGTCTTCATGCACAGTTCACATCCTGCAACAATGGTTTCATATTTTCCCAGAAATATTTCTAACTGAAAACATGAAATTGGAATTTAAGGTGAATTTTATGTATGTTCTACTCAGTTTGTGTCAGTAAGGTATTTCAGATGTTTCCCGCTCTTGTAACCATCCTTGATAGCTGTTTCTCATGCTGGGCTGTTGCAGGAAAAGTCTTGGAAACCAAAATCTGGCTTGAACTATACTGGGACAGGACAAGGTGCTGGACAGAATGGTGGCCAGCAGCATTCCTTCCCATGTCCTGGCACCGCATACCCATCTTTCTTTTCTTGTAAAACTTGCTGGCACATGATTGACTGTTTCAGCCATGCCTGGCTGTTTCTTGACCGGGATGTGTACAAGAAATGCTCAATGCTAAAGGGAATTCTCTTCAAATTTTCATGAGCTCAGTTTGCTCTTCAGCTGTTTTTTGAACTAGTTGTTTTTGTAACCTCTTTTATTTTTGATTGATGATGGGATTGGTTTGTTTTTGAGGGGTTTTTGTGGTTTTGTTTTTTAACCAGGCAAAACTCTTCATTGTCAATGAAAGGCATAGAAGATTGGGACAATGGCCATGAGGAGACACCTAAGAGAAAGCTTCCTTTTAGTCTGATGTTCAGTCAATCTCTATTCTAAACTTTGGAATGTTTATAAAAGGTTTCCTTGAACTGTCCCTTTTTTCTCATTTATCTTTCCAGCAGGAGCAGTGCTTTAATTTGGCACCAGGAGCTTTTCCTCTCTTTTTTTGTCTTTTCTTGGTGAGACTCTGCTGTGTTAATTTCCTCTCTCCTTTTCACTTTGTAGAATAATTCATAATGAAAAGAAGAAGTTGGTCTTTAGCACGAGAGTTCATTAAAGTAAAAAGAACATTCTTTTGTTCCGTTTGTACTGATCCTGTGATTAAACTGCCTTTAGTACAGGCAATAAATAACCCTGTTAATTTCATGTGAGTAATATGATGCTTTCAGCATTAAGATATTTTAAATTTCACTTAGTGACAAAGCATTGTTCTTTGCGTGAAGCACTGGGATTTTAAATTTGATATTCCATGCTATTCTTAGACACTGAAGTGAGACAGGTCAGTTATGTTTCCAGCCCTTGGTCTGTTCCACTTTCTGGGTCTCATATGCCAGATAAGGAGAGAACTCCTGGGTTTGTGCCAGCTCTTACTTCCCATGCTTTTTCTGAGAATCCAGCATGATTGTTACAGAGTGCTTCAGGTGGACTGAGATGAATCAAGTTTATACTTCTTCCCTATACCAGAATCAGGTTTTGTGTGCTTTCATTCTTATTTTTGTCCTATTCCCTCCCTGCCCACCTTCCCCAGTTATGTTAAACACACCAATCAGTAAAGTTTATCACCTTCTTTCTGACATGGGTACTTCAAGTTGTCCTAAGAAATCCTGCCAGCTTCAGCAGCTGCTAAAAATTTCCTCCCTCCGAGTGGACCCAGATCCCAACATCCATCTTCTACATGTTGCTTTTCAGTAAATATCGCTTGGACGTTAATCCCTTGAAGTTCAGCGTTCAGGAGGTAACACACTCTGGTGGAACTCAAGACTCCTGGGGGGGAGTAGGACATCTCTTGCTCTGTTAGAGTCACTCACAGAAGTGAGCTGCCATTTGGGAGCTGACATTACACAGCATCCTTGAAGGGCTCCAGCCAGATGGCTGGGACTACACAGCTGCTTGGAGGGCTGCTCAGTGCGGATCTGAGCAGAGGAAAGGTGCATGGGAATTCATGCTGCAAACATCAGAAAGCTCACTCTTCACTTTTGAGATAGGTTGGTGGGTTTCGAAACATTGCTGGCAAAAGTGGGCTTGAAAATCTCAGGCTGTCATGTGATTTATGGGGTTACCTTCCCAGCAGAAAATCTCACAGCCTTCCATTCCATGTCGTGTTTTTAGGGCTGCTGGTTCTAGTCACTTCTAGAATTAGGTGATATCCTCAAGCAGGGTTTCAGATGTAATGGCAGCTGGAAGAACAGGGAATGATTCAGACTGGGAAATCATGGACTCATTTCAGAACTAGTGACAAAAAAGAAAAAGTGTATCTAGATGCCATGACCCTGTGCTGTAACTTTATTCCTGGATAGCGGTTACTTGCCTGTTGTACTCTTATCTGTTTGAATTGGTCTGTTCTTCAAAGTGAATACCCAGGCTTTGTCCTTGCCCTATCCTGTTGTTGCCATCTTTTATGGCAGCCTTGGGAAGCAGGATCTTGTGCCCACTGAAACTGCTCATGCAGCTCTTGTTGGGAGCAGAGTCTGGCCTGTCATGTAGGGATACAGGGTCCTGCACACTGTTATCAAAGGTGGTGAAGGTGCCATTGGCCAGCCAAAATCTTATCTCATAACTGGCTTGGGTCCCATTATTTCTACCTGGTGCATTACCTCTACCTAGTGCATTATTTCCTAGAGCAACATATGAGGAAGGATGCCAGGTGATGAACTGAGGTTGTCCCCTAACCCCAGTCACTGAGCTGAGGACCTCTGAAACCACTCTCAGGATTTGTCATGGGACAAAAGCTGCTTATTTTTGTCAATTTACTGCTGAGCAGGAAGATAGGAACAGATTAAATTCTGCTACATGATCTGTTTTTAATTGTTTGTTCTTGCTGAGCTGAGAACTGTGAGGCTTTGATGTCAGCATCAAAGGAGTGGAGGGTTGCTCTACCTACTCTGCAGTAAGGGAAAATTGACATCCTAGTGCTACTTTTCTCTTAAAAAATGAATATAATACCTTCATGTCTGAGAATCCTAAAACAGACATACTGGAAACTCCTGGGAGTGGGTCCAGTAGTTGCATGATTCTCAAGCCTGCTTTTTTTGTGCGTGGTAGGATAATTACCTGTGGCTGTATGTGTGTGTGTGTGTGTGCGCCTATATAGAAACCTCACGAGTCACGTTCTGCTTTGAGGGATCTGAGTGCAGGAGAGTCTGACACGTTGGATGTCCTGTGCCAGCTTAGCTGCAGCTGACCTCATGGGGCAAACCTTGCTGCTGGGTAGGAAGCGCAGGCACAGACCCAGCGGGGACCCAAGCCCAGGGTGATGGCTGCATGGGGTGCAGGAGCCATGGAGATGCTGGGCTGGGCACTGTGGGCACTGCCTCACGGGCCCCAGGTCTGCACGTGCAAGAGGTGCACGTTTGGCCTCTGGCTGCTTCTTTAGTGACTTGCAGGATTTTTGGGACTCGTGCTGTCTTCACTGCTCAGACCGACCTTCAGCATTTGTAGTTGTCACCTGAATGGCTCCTTCAGCACAAAAGGATAATGTGCTGTGGTACAGAAAAGCCAGAGAGTGGGTAGAAATTGTCATTTCTTTCTAGATGACAAATGAAATTATCCAAGAGGAAAAAAAAATTAAGTGATGGATGAACAAGCAAGTAATAAGAATGAAAGGCAAAGGATACTATCGAAAGTAATTTGGTCTCGGGCATATCCACTGGTCATGTACTGTTAAAAAACAATTTTGCACTCTGTAGGTATATTGGGCTTTTTTCACTCTGCCTGTGAAGCTGATAGTGGATTTTGTTTTCCATGTGGTGTTCTTTATATCAAAGGAAAGGCATAGGTATTTTTATTAAATGCAGCCTTAGTACATTTAATTAGAAATAAAGATGGGATGAGGAGCAAAATTTGGATCTAAATTTCTCCAGAATTTGTAAGTTTGAGTGTGACAAGTGGAAGTGTCTCTCATTCCTTGTGTCTAATTAAAACAGTAAGACGTGCTAATTTGCAAGTGTTAATTTATTACTGTTATGCTGTCTTCCACTGAAATCATTGAAACCTACTAGTTGGGTTTTCATATTTAGCATATTTAAAAGTAGGAAGGCTTTTAGCAGTTGCAGCATTTTGGCAAAGCTTTCAGGTGGTGACTTTTGTAATTTCAGGGTGCAACATTAGGCAGTCACTCTTCAGTTTGCTTCATTTCTAGTTGGCGCTGCTCTCGTGCTGTTTGAGGTTTGTGGTGAACATCGCAGGACAGTGAGGTTATGCAGGCCTAGTTGGTTATACAGCATGTTCTTGCCTTCCATAATACATGTATGTACCACCTTTTGCAATTTCACAGCATAGATCAGTGGAACAATATAGGCTTCTGAGAGGTTTGGAAGCTTGTTACCATCAAAGGAGAATAGTATTTGCATGCAGGGAGGCTCAGGAAACTTGTCAGGTAATGAACCCTTCATTTGTTTGCTGTTAATGGGCTATTCTAGGAAGATGTCTAAGCAGGGAGGTCTCCTGAAACCTGTGAGTAGGCTTGTTGAAACTGATGCTTTAGTTTGTTTGGTTTTAGGTGGATTTTTTTTCTTGTTTTGTTTTGATTTTTTGTGTTGTTGTCTTTTATATTAAGCTTCAACAGAAATATTGAGGATAGGATAGGACTTGGATCTCAATTTCTGCAAGGAGAAACTCAAGAACTGCTGCAGGTATCTGAACTGTTATATAGCATAAAGTTCTGCACAGGCTTAAATACCTCTTGGAATCAGCTCTATTCATGACTTGGTAACATTTTTAATAACCCCCTGTGTCAAGGACTATACTTACTTCTCCTTTTAAGAAAAGTACCAGTTAGACAGGGCTTAGTTGAACATAGAATGAAGTTTGTCTGCTAACTCTGCTTTCTTCTGAAATCACTTTTGTTTCCTTCATATTGTTTGCAGTGGTGTCTCATGGATGTAAAACAGCTGTTCATTAACTTTTGGAGCAAAACATTTTCACAGCAGCTGATTCTTAGCTTGATATAGATCTGGGAGCCCCCCGAAGGAAGGATCCATTATTTATCATATTGCTCTCAGAGCAGACCTCCTCTCCAGTTTCAACCTTTGTACTTTCTGTGTGTTAGATGTTGCAGGAAGCCCTAGTAATGCTGATTTTTTCCTTTTTTTTTTTTTTTTTTTTTCACAGATGATTCAAGAGAGCAGGGTTCTTATTGAGACGGCAGACACCACTCACGACAAGATTGTTCAGTGCCAGAAAGCAGGTAATCCATCTTTATTGAGCAGTTCTGGATGGAAGATAGGAAATAATGTGCCATAATTTACTTGCAGTTTGTGACTAATGTAGCGTTTTTCACCTGGATGTCTTTCTCTGGCATGCTCTACTCTCCTGAAGACTCATCTTCCAATAGCAATGCAGGTGTGGGATCAGACAAAAATACTCAGCTTTCACCTTAGAAGCTATTTTTCTCCATCTGCTCTACAGCTCTGAACTGTCTGACAGCATTTAAATTAGTCAAATGAACCAGAAAGGCATTAAAAGGAGGGGGGTGAGAAGGTGTGGTGCTTTAGTGAGTGCATTCGCTAGCTCAGTTGTTCCTTTGAACACAGAGCTGCAAGAGGTTTCTACACCCACAGGACCACAACAGTCTTAAATACTATTGTTTCTGATAGGCATTGTTGGATTTGGCAAGTGATGCAGGCTACAGCCATTTGCTTCTATTAAATATAAATAATGAATGAAACTGCTGTTTTGTAGTTAATACTTTAATTCATCTTTTTAATTAGGAGAAATTGGAGGCCATTTCAACAGTAGCATTTAACTGACTTTATGTGGTGCAAGAGCAGAATGGAACCCAGTCTTTGCTCTTCAGCCATGCTGGCATTGTGGTAGCAAAGGGCCGAGAGGCAAGTGGCCATGTCTGGCTGGAGGTCGTGGGCCTCATCATTGTGACTTGCCTTGGGTCCTGTGTATCTGCTTAAGCAGCATAACATTTCTCATCCCAAAGCCTTCATCGTGTGCAGAGGGTTTAGGAAAGGGACAGTAACAAGAAAATGCAGTACCAGGAGGGTCTCTAGATGGTATAATTTAAGAGCAATACTTTGCACTAAACTCTGCAGACTCTCAGCAGCATCAGCCACCTTTCTGCGCAGCTTGATCTGTGCATAGAGAGAAGAACCCACGACATTTGCCTGGGCACTGGAGACTTTGTGAGCAGGAGATGTGTATAGAAAATACCATGCAGTACCTCGCTACCACACTGATGTTCAGAGTTTCATGCAGTTCCCCTCTCCTTCCTTCCTTCCCCCTGGAAAAAGAGAAGTCTTTCAAGTGTGTTCAATTTGCTGATGCATCCACTTGTATTTTCATTTTTGTTTGCTTTATTAGCCTTAAATTTTCTGGTTGAGAAGGCAGCTGGAGAGACATGAAGCACTTCTCTGAAGCCACGGGATTTAGAGGAAGGAAAGGACTGGGAGAGAGAGTATCCCTCCCCCTGCTCATACGCCAATTAATTTGTTGCAACTGTTACCCAGGCAAATTTTTATGTAACACTTTCAATGTGGCGAGATGAAGCACTCAAAATTAACGGTGTCAGAGGTACAATTGCCTGTGACCTTGTCCTTTACCTCACCCCAGTTGTGCTTCCTTTGAACATGTGTTCCACCAGACCTCTGCTTCATAGCCTGTTCTGGTGTGGCTTCCCTGTGCCTCAGGGTCCTGCTGGCTCTCCCAGACTGGTTCTTGTGGGACTGGTTTTGTTGTTGTTTTTTTAATGTGCGGGCTCAGCCCAATGCACAGTGGTCAGCAGCAGCTTGGAGGACTGACCCTGCTAAATGCTTTCGCTGGTGTTGCTACCTGCGGCCTGACAAATATTTGTGGTTCCCTCTCTCTGGGGCAGTGCTGTATCCAAGTTACAGATGGAGAAGTGAGGTCCTGAGGGAAAAATAACTAAAAGGATGCTGCATAAAGGCAGGGCTGTCCACGTAGAGCTAAGATCCATTAGCCTTCATATTTTTTTCCAGGACAAAGCAAGTCATTTGAAGATTTTCTTTTACTAATTGAAGTGAAATGATTGGCATGAAGCACACCTGCAAGGAAATCTTGCTTGGGGTGCAGTTATTTAGACTGTTTTCCAAAGGATGTACTGCAGGAGCTCTGTTACCCTTGACAAGCGAAGCCTGTGAGTGGGTGAAGTTTTGGAATATAAACAGTAGAGAGAGAAATCTTCCATTGTGTGGGGTTGAACAGCCTCAGTGTTATTGAGCTCCTGGAGTCAGTGCAAGGGAAGAAAAAACTATTGTTAGTCTTCCGGGAGTGCTTTGGGCAAGCTGTGGTGAGTGCAAGCCTACCTTGAACTGTCCTTCAGCAACCTGCCAAGCATCCTCTGCATCTACACTGTGCAGATGTTCTCTCCGTTGGTATTTCTTTGATGTCATTTCAACAAAGCTCGAATTTGTGAGTGACATTTACCCTAAAGTGTTAGGGAAGGGAGAGCTATGAAACAACTGGAGACAGAGCTTGGTTTGTTCAGCCAGGGTAGGCTTCAGATGCTTTGGAGTTATTTAGTGCCAGCTTGGCCTTTGGGCCAAGCTTAAGGGATCACAAGCAACTCTTTTCCATTTTGTCTCTTAATCCACACCAGACTCACAGACAGGTTGCATACACTGTGCAGATCTTGTGAAACTGGTGGGCTGATTGGATACCTTAAGATTTTTAATCTGCTCCCAGATTTCCTGAATTCTTGTACCACACAAAAGATCTGCAGACGTTTGCCACAGAAACTAGCAATGAAATGCAACAGGGCTGTGGTTGGAAGTCTAAGTTCTCCGTGCTGCAGGAGTAGCAATCCTGTGATTAGACTTATGTGCTTCTGACATAATTTATCATTGTGAAGTACAAGGGCTTTTCCGTATGACTGTGATTCAGATTAATGAAGAGATGTGCATTGGAGCCTGCATTTGCTGTGCTGAACAGGTATCTTCCACATGTGTCAGGCAGCCTTCCAAGGTGCAGAGTCATCAGCTCAAGGAGAGTGACAAGCGACTGCCTTTTGTCACAGTACTGGCAGTAGTGCAGGCTGCAGGCAGAAGTGCTGGAGGAGTGTGTCTGTGCAGGGACCAGTGCTTGTGTGGAAGCCCAGGGCTGGCAAGAAGAGCCACAAGCCAAGCAGAAGCACAGCCTCAAACTGTACGTGACACCTTTATTCTGGAAAATGTTCTCCCAGGATGGGGCCGTAAAAGTAAAAGGAGGCAGGGGGAAGGCACAGAAGGAGGTTGTAGGAAGTCCCAGCTGCAAGACTGAAAATGCTAACTCGACATCTATAGGGAAAATCAATTGTGCACTGAGTGATGTGTCAATCTGTATTTTTAGGAATGGAATTCCATGAAGAGCTTCATAACCTTGGGACAAAAGAAGGTTTGAAAGGAAGAAAATTAAGCAAAGCCATTGAGAGTTTTGCATGGAATATCACAGTGCTGAAGGTAAGCACGGAAAGTACCACCTCCTGTCTCGTATTAACTTTATAAGTAAACCTTTGCTCTTTTAGCTCCTCTGTTTGTACATCTTACTAATGCTGAAGCAACATGTTCTTTTTTTAATGGGATGTATCAATTACCCCGACTTACTGATATTTATCAAATATATCCATTACACCTCTGATTTGGAAGCTGTAAAGGGAATTAATCTAAGCCTGAACAGAAGAAGAAAGATGGCTTGTGGTTTGTATCCTCAGGGACATGGCTTTGGTTCTCTGTTCTGCCCCATGCACCCTGAAAGTGACCTGTTCGAGGTCACTGTGTCTCAAAGACTTGTTTTGTAAAATGAGAACTGGAGCATCTCTTTGGGAAGGGACAGGGCAGGAGGGACTGTCAAGAAAAAAACGAGGAATATTGTAGATCCTGCAGGGTTATGTTTCCAAAGCGGAGCACTGTCTAAACAGCTAAAAAGGGGATTTTCATCCCTTCATGCTGACTGCACAGTGACACACCTCGGGGTGAAGTGGTTACTCATTGGGCTTTAGCTGCTGGTTCAGTACCAACCAGCCACAAATTGTCATGGTAGCTGTATGACTGAGCCTGGGTGAAAACAGCTAGGGACAACCAGAGATGGAAAGAGGAGAGGATTTGGTGCAGCCACAGCAGAAGACAAGGAGAGGACCTGAGCCAAGCATTCAGGTTGTTAACATTCAACTCATACCTTTCACAGCCTCATTTCCCACCTTGCTCTGATAGATCACACTTTCCTTCTCTCTGTCCCTGCTGCTCCCTTTCTCCAGTTCCCAGGTTGCCCTGTCTGGGAGCATCTCCCTGTAACCTCCCAGTGCCTTTTCCTTTGCTGAAATCCCAGAGCAAGCCAGTTGATGAAAGGGAATTTTTACTAAGTTCCTCATCCAATATACCCCTAAATGTAGCATGCAACAGTAGTAGGAGATGCATGCATCAGCATTGTGCTGGAAAGAGCACTAACATGTGTTGAGCAGGAGAGGGAAAAAGGAGTTGGGAACAGAGGGGTTGAAGGGCAAAAGTGTGTGGGAGAGGCCACTGGTGGTAGAGAAGTGTTAGAGAAGACCTGGGACACCTGTGGTTCCTTGCATACCTTGATTTGCTGTGAGAGAGTGGAAAAGTGGGTAATGGAGTCAGTGTTAGCTCAGTTAATGGGACCTCTGATGAAAAGTCAACCAGTTCAAAGTTACAGATTTAAATAGACAACCTATTCCACACAGAGCAATTGAGGTTAGTAGCTAGAGTCCCCGCCTCCCCAAAAAAGCACACTAGGCAGTTCTGAACATTAATCTGAATATCTTTGGCTGTGTTAGGTAAAACAAATGTCTCACAATCAGAGTCACTCTAAATGTTTTCATTTTTTTATATGTTTGTCAAATGTGAAGTTTGTACCTCTGAGGGTGACCTATGATTAATGAAGGTACAAGTAGGGTATCAGAGAAACATTTTCCATGAAAAATAATTGCTGCCTAGCACATATTGTCAACATATTGAAGAGTTTTTAAAACATCTAGTCAAGGTCAAGGAATAATTTACTTGTTTCACTTATAAGCCACAACTTCTTTTCTACCTTTTTCACACAATGAAATATTAACAGAGTTTGTGACAACTGTCCATGAAATGCACATGAAACACCTTTTCATTCTGGCTGGAGTCCAGCTCAGGAATGACATTAGGAAACTGGGAATGAAGCTGTGCCTTGGGTGTGAAGCTGTGCCTCAGGTGCCTCAATCTCTGATATGAGACCATTGGTAATTGTTCTAATTTGTTATCTTTTTTTTTCTTCTTCCCCTTAAATAATCCTGTCTTTCAGTGATCCTGCCCATAACAAACCTGCATCTCCTCTTTAGCACTGAGTCCTCTCAGTGCTGGTGAGAGCTACTCAGGAGGATTTGGTGGGAAGAGACCGACAACCCTGCCCCACTCGAGCCATAGGTGTCCTCCCTATGTCCAGTGGCAGGGCGGACACTACAAATATATTTCACTAGATGTTGATATAGTGTTGTAAGAAAAGAAAACATATATCCCATAACATTTCACAAATGCATCAGCTGCTTTACATGAGGTGAGGTGAGTGAACGGCTGATGAGAGAAAGCCTCTTTGTGTGCTCAGGGTTGTTGGAGGCAATTACATCATGCAGCAGGAGTCAGTTTATGTGAGGTGCCCCTGAGCAATAGCAGGTATTATGTTGTGCTTGTGCTGTGAAATGATTGATAGTCTTTTCCTAGGCTAGTGAAGCCAAGGCATATTTAATTAATGTGTTTCTTTATAAAGATTCATTGCAGTAGGTAAGCTTTGAATAAAAGAGGAGATGCAATAAGAAATTGCCACTGGCAAAATCATTAAATAGCTACACAGTGCTAGATTAAAGTGTATTTTATAAAAATCCTAACTGTGGACATTCTTCACGTTTAAAAATGCCCTGGGGTACTTTTAAGAGGTGAATCAAAATAGTATGTCATTTTCTTCCTTAGTTTATATAAACTTAATTACGTATTAGTAATACCCACTATAAGGACAAACTGTTTGCCAGAAGGTAAAAATGTCACTAAGAACATGGATGTTATAACTTGGTGACAGTCTAACAAGTCAGCTTTGATATCAATATTTATAAAATGTCTTCCTCTTTGGTTCCATGTTGTGTAGAACACTGTCAGGCTCACAGTCAGTAATACTGAGAGGCATAACTTAAGTACACTAGACAGAAGAATCATGCTCTCACAGCAATATTACAGGAAAGGTTATGATCCCAAATTTAGTCTCACTTTCATTCTTATTTCCATGCAGCACCAGCTTTGTGTCTTCATTTTCCTCTCTCTGTTTAATTATTTGAGTGCCAGTAGAATGCAAAGGTGGAAAAAGAAATTTTGTGTTTACCGCTGCACAGGGACCGTGGTGTTAGGAACCCTTCGTTTCACCCTACCAGGCACACAAAGCTGCTCAGCTGAGGCAGCTGTTCTGGTCTCACCCTCCCTTGTCACAGAAGGTCATGATTCATTTTCATGATTAATTTTCATTAGGTATTTCTTATTTTTAAAGCAGGTGACTCTCCATTTCCCAGAGCAGAGGCTTTTACGTGGGTGTGTGGGCTCACAATTGTTTCTCCCCAGATGCTGGTGCTCCTCCTGCCTGCCTGGCGAGGCCATCCCTGCTCTGGTTCCTGTGGCTGCTTTTGCAGTGAGCTCCTCCTGCCTGCCTGGGAGAGAGGGGAGCACCAGAGCCTGGAAAGCAAAAGCTGAGAAGCCTCCCTGGGGCAGAGAGGGGAGCACCAGAGCCTGGAAAGCAAAAGCTGAGAAGCCTCCCTGGGGCAGAGAGGGGAGCACCAGAGCCTGGAACGCAAAAGCTGATGAGCCTCCTTGGGGCAGTCCTGGCGTTGAGCTGGATGAGTCCTCCTGAGAGCTGGGACATAACCCCTGCCCTCAGTGCCACTGTAGAGCACTGGGTGGTTTTTGGGTCAGGTACACTCATATGTGGGTGATGTCATGCAGAGCCAGCTCAGGTCTGCTCCTGGCCTTCTTGGCACAGGACAGAGCCAGCTGCCACCTGTCCTGCCCACTCTGTCTGCCTCTCCCACGGGATCTTGTACCAAGTGTTTTGCAGTAACTGAGGCACTCTTAGCATCTGTCACATGTGCAAGCCACTGATTCAATGACTGCTGTATGAGTTTTTGGGAATGTTTGAGGTAAAAACGTTGTAGCCTGGAAAACTACTCTCCTTACTGAGGAAAACTGTCGCAGACTGCCAGGAGGTGTTTACTCGAGCAAAGAAGTTGGGATCTGCCTGAGTCCCAAGAGCCTGGCGAGTAAGTCAAACAAAGTTTGAGTATGTTGACTGTGGTTCAGATTTATTGCTCTCACATGGACACGCTTTGACTGTCTGCAGACAGATTTTTCTGAGCTATTTGTGCTTTGGTGGATCAGCACATGCGAAGCCTAGAAACAATACCACAAGGTACTTGTATGTTGATGGTAAATATCCGGATAGTTAATATGCCAACATGCTGGCTTATTTATAGACAAAACACAGGAAAAAGAAGATAAAGTGGCATTTACTGTTTTGCTCTTCTGCTGAAGGGCAAAGCACTCAAATGTTTGAATCTAATCTGCTCTGAAATGTGCATGTGTTTTTAAATCTTTTTTTGCTGCTCGTGATAAGATTCTGCTTCTGATGTCCTAAGTCTGTCTGTTCTGCCCTACTAGGACTCCAAGTGTTAGTGCATGCCACAAGACATCAAGTGGTTACATTTTCAGGGATCGTTTCAGCTCTCATCCATGCGTGTATCTGTTAATTATCCTGCATTTAAATTAATGCTGATTAGATATATCAAGACAAGTTTGCTGAATGCAGAATGCATACAATTACTAAATTGTAATGTAGTTCTCTCTTTGGGGGGAAGGCATCCACAATTTCATGATGTGGTTGTGATCAGTGTTAGCTCTGGTGTAAGTGATTTTATGCAGCAGAACTGTGCAGAAATAGCACTTTTGCAGGCTGATGTCCACAAATGACCTCTTTCTTCACCACAGTCATTTGTGACAATCAGCCTTCAGTTGCTTGGGAGACCTGCAGCATCCAGAGCCCCAAATGCACACTTTAAGGCTACTTGTAGAGATAAAAGCGAGATTTCTGGCAGAGGTACATACAGACTACTTGGCCTCACCTAAACTGAGACAAATTTATCATCGCTATAAGGTATCAGTTTTCTTTATGAAGAAAAGCTATCTGTCAGACAGTGATTGTTATTCTAAAGCACCTTAAACAAAGAGTTTCTGATGATCTTTGGAAGAATGAGGTCCATTCCCAGCCTTAATTTAAGGATTATTATAGTGGACTATGGAAGTGTTTTTGAATGGATACTTGACAGCATTGTAAAATCTTGGGAGATTTATATGGGTGTCTTCACATCAGCCCCTTTTCCTGCAGTTAGGCAAGAACCATGGCTTTGTTCCTTGGTATTCTGCAGAGTGGACAACGGAGCAGCACAGCAGAATCTTAGGAACCTTATATGTAATTAAGCACAATGGTAACAATATCTTCTGCCACATATTATTTAATTGTTACTAAAGGATTTGCATGACAATTTACGCTATCTGGATCTCAAGTGAGAGCATGATGGATTCATGAGTCCCCACAAAGCTGCTGCATTCTATGTACCATATATTTTATTCACCATGTCAGTTAGGCTTTTCCTGACCCCCAAAAATTCCTGATGTCTTATCTCCCTCCTTTTCCCAGCATATCTCTGTGGTCATAAGCACATTGGTGCTCTATTTGTGAGACTGCAAAGCAGATGGAATGTAAGCCATAGTGTCTTAACAACAAATTCTTGTGATTTGCTGTCATCTTCTGACAGTGATAGTCCAGCAAGAGCAGTAGGCAGGAGTGGTTTGTGTGACATGGAGTCTTCATGCCTGCCTTTAAATGTAGGGCTCACTGTGTTATTCCATATCAACTCACCTCATGTCTACTCATACCCAGATCTAGATAAATGTATTTTGAATGTGATTACCCAAAAGGCTCTTTTTCCAGAGAGATTAAATATATTTCCTGTTGTCTTGTCCCCACATTGCTTGCATTTGCTTTGTTGAGTCAGTTCAGAGTGGTGTTTCAAACTTTTAAACCTCTCCAGACTGTGTGCCCTGGCTGCTTTTGAGGGATCTGTTTCCTTCTGCTGAGACCTGCTCAGCTACAGTGGAGATTGGCTGAGCCAGTCAGTCTGTGACTGAGTGGCAGATTTTACAAACACGTGAGAAAATGCAGAGCTGTTCTAATGATTCACATAGTGACTAGATCAGCTTGGTCTCTTACACATGAACTGAAGGACAAAAAAGAGAAAAATAATACAAACCAGCTGGCTTTCTGAGAGTGCTAAAGACAAGGTGAGGAGGTCCATCAAGGTCAAAATCCATTTAGTCCTGTAAATATCAACCTGTTTACTTTGAAGCAGTTAATTTAAAAGTAGAGGGAAAGGTGAGGGAGGAGGTAGATTTAAGTTTTTCTTTTTTGAGTCTGTGAAGGAGTCTGGAGGAGCCACATGGGAGCACAACTTGTTCCCAGGCCCTTTGTGTGCTCTGAATGCAGTGGTGAGTGCAGCAGAGGCTCCCAGCTTCAGAGCTGGTTCCAGGGCAAAGCCAGCACTCTTCTGTATGTGGAGGTGTTGCAAGATTTTTCCGGGAGAGGGGATTTAGAGTCCTTTAAATGATCTTGAGTTACAAGATAAGGAGGTAAGTGTTGTGCTTCACATGCCAAGCTGTTTTGATCAGTGTATTTTGTAAACCAAGGGAACCAAGCCATGCGATTATTAGGCAGGATAGGCAGATCTTTCTTGTACCTAGCAGAGTGCTCTTCTCCACTGATTTGGTTGATAAAGGCCTTCTCCATAAATGGTGAATGCACTGGTTTTTGTCTGTTTTGCCCAAGCCCAAAGGCAGGAACCAGAGCTCTTTAACAGACAGTCTCCGTGGATTTTGTCAGTTGTATCTGGTGATGGAAACTTCTCAAGCTGCTTCAACACTGTGTATTAGGGTACAAGCAGTGTAATCCCAGTCCATCAGGAGTACTAGTTAATCAGCTGGAATATCCTGTTATTCTTGGCCCTCAGCCATTCTGCCAGAGCATTGCTCCGGGGAGGATGTAGTGAGCGGTCTCAACAAGTACAGCGTGACCTCTCTGGGTACCTGGCTGTTCCCTGCAAGTTTTTGAAGCACTAATGGTGTTTCTGACAAGGTCTCTGTTTTCTTGGCCAAGGAAGATTCCGAGACAGGAGTTGGATTTAGAACAAACTAAATATTTGCGTGTGTTTAAAATATTCGTGAAGGCCACCCAGGCAACCTTAAATCTTCAAGTACCAAGTGCCGGCAATAGCAGGGACTAAGCAGAGAGCAAAGATCACCAGGGTTCAGAGCTCTTGATGACCTCCTTCACGATCTTGTGAGTTTCTGTTGGGCATGAAGTCCCAGGATAGCCTGACAAAGAGGAGGGACTTTGTCCCCTGTTAATCAGTTATTGCTGGGGTTTTGTTGAATAATGTCACAGCAGGAGTGTTTCACTGACTGGCAAGGAATGATTTTCCACACATTCAGATCAGGCAGAGTCTGTGCCTATCTGTCCAGGCACAGGGACCCACGTGGGCCTGCACTCGCCTGCCTGCTGTGCTGGTGCTTATGAGGAGCAGCACTCACCTCCCCAGGACACAGCCCCTGAAGAACCAAAGCCAGTTAATAGTTTCTGTTCTTCCAGGGAGTGCACACAGTTTTCCGTCTTTTCTCCAGCCTTGACCACCTATTTGGGTGCAGAGAAAATAGGACTGGAAGGGCCTGTGAGAAGCTATGTAGTTCCTCCTGCTGATGAACATTTAGCTGCTGTGGATCCAAGCTCTGCTCAGATATTTGGCATGGAAAGTGCTTGGTATGAGTCTGTACTGTTTTCCATGGTGATACCCAGTACCTGGCAGACCCAGGGACCCATCTGGCTGTTGGGGAAAGAGCTGATGGCCAGAGTCATCTGATCAGAAATGTGTGTTTCTGCCAGTTTTCTCACTTTGCTCTTCTTCCTTCAGCGCCAGGGTTCTACTCCTACAGGTGTTTCACAATGGTGGGTTTAGGGACAAGACCCTCCGGCAGTCAGTGTGGACTCAAGTGTATGACAGACCAAAAACGGAGGGTCACTGAAGTTCATCCAGAAAACAAGTACTGTGAGCTGCCTTCCTTTGATGTAAACATTTTGGGTTTTTTACTGCAATACAAAGTTCTGCAATTCAGGTCTAAATATTACTCCTTCAGTTCCATTGGGATGGGTTTGTATGTGTGCAAACACACATGCATGTATGTATATAGGAGGTGAGACAGGCCATCAAATATATGTGCAAAACAACAGCAACTTTGACACAAAAGGAAGAGGTTAGAAAAGTGAAAGGTGGTGTGAAAAGCCCCGAGTGATACCTTTCTGAGTTCTTGAATTTGACTAAAATAAGCCAGAGATGGATCACAAGCAATCTTGTGATGTCTTTTATTTTGAGTGATGTGACAAATTGCCAAAAGCCGTGGCTCTGATGCCAAGCTGCTGGCTGTGCACGCAGGGTGAGATGCATCGTGCTGTGGTGGGAGACAGGGCCAGGAGCATGTGGGGTCACCATGCGTGGTACCCCTTGTGCCAGGGCCACCTCAGCAGCATGGGCTTTGAGCCCAGCCGAGGGTTGGCACACTGAGGTGCTGTGCATAGAAAACCACTTTTAGTGTCACTTCACAAATGGAGGCTTGTCAAGATGTTTGAAAGGCAAAATAGATACCCAGCTCTCTCCTTGTGTAGGCTGGCAGCTCAGTGAAGCCCTCTGCTTGGTTGTCTGTCATAACTCCATTATCTCTCTGTGCCTCACTTTCAACTCAGTCTTTACTGTTTCTTCTCCCCTGCCTCAAATCCCATTCCTTCTGCATTGCCCCAGTTGTATCATCTAAATCATGCCAGTGTGGGGGGCAAACCACCTGTGACCCCCACACTTGATTTGGACTAAGCTTTGAATGGCTCTAGCACTGTCCATCACCACGATGCAGTTCCTGTGAGTTATTGCTCCATATTTTGTGCCACCTTTGCCCTGGGGTGGCTGTGTGGGACCTGGCCCTGCTATGCTTGTGCCTTTGGGGCAGACCCATCACAGCCTGAGCCCCATCTGTGATGCTTATCACCCTTCTCTACCAGCCTGGCAGGGATTTTGGCACCTGGGTGTGAAGGCCAGCTTCCCCTGAGGGGGTGTGTCATTCAGTCCAAAGACTCTGCAACTGGAAAAGTAATTAATAATGTTCAGGTGGAATACAAAGAGAGTTTGTTCTCTGAAAGCTCTTTGGGGCAGGAACAAGATTATCATCTGTGAAGAGGTTATTTGAAAAATCAGCAGGTAGGGTTACAAGTTTCTTGAAGATACTCATCTTTTGAGGAAAAGTAGCTACTCCAGCACATAATGCGCTTGGGCAGAACTGTGCTGGAAAGTTGGTACTATTAAGGGGAGGCAGTGGGAAGAGGAGGGGTGGCGTGAGGGAAAGGTGGCTGAATGTAGGTGGTTCCCCACCAAAGGATGATTGCTTGGGTATAAAAACTGGGTCACTGTCATCTCACATCCCTTGGAGGAAGAGACAGTGCAGCCAGAAACTGCAGGTGGCACAGGAATTTAGGCAACTTCTGCCACCATCCCCTCCCTCCCCTGCAACAGTGACGTTTTCATCTGAGACATGGATATCAAAGACTGCAGTGGAGTTAATTAACACAACCTGGAAGATGTGGAAGTTGGGAATCTAGTTTATGCCCATCTGACAACGTGACCTTGTTCGGAGGAATTAAAAAAGCTGTAATGAAAGTACAAGTTTCCACAGAAATTCACACATTTCTTGCTTTTATCTGTCAATGTCAGTACTAACAAAGAATGAAGGAAAAGAAGCAGCTGCCTCTGTCAGGTGTTCCGGATTGCAATGTAGCCCCAGGCAAGCTGCCAGCCCTGCCCACACGGCTCAGGCAGCGAGGCGGTGCTGGGAGCCTGGGAGGCTGGGAGCCTTTGCTCTGGGCCCTCGGATGGCGCTGGGTGAGTGCCCCAGGCAGGGCCATTGCCCCAATGCCTGGCACTCACCGAGGGGCTTGGAGAGACCTTTTCCTTCCTGGGTTGGCAGTGGCCCACACCACCTTGCCTGGATGTTTATTCATGACACTGAAGGCCTCAGGGAGTGAAGGGCTCTGCTTCTAAGGCATCCATGGTGGGTCTCCACAAGGGAGCCTCCACCCACAGCTACTTTCTGAATTTGTTGAGTATCAGAGAGAGACCAGAGCACTGATTTGTACATGGCAAGAACATTAAGAGAGGATTGCTTGTACACTGTTTTTTTCCAGCATTTGTTTATTGTTAAATCTGTGCTGTGCCGTTCCCTGGGAACTGTAACTGGTAGTCGCCTGAAATGGTTGTGTTTAAATGGTGTGTGATAAGAGGTTTAACATCTTCTAAAAATTACCCTTGTGGTATATTTGGAGCTCTTTACAGCTCCTGTCAGCGGATCACATACAGCTTCCCAGGGCTTACAAATGATGACAAGCTGACTGCCCCTTTTGTTGTGTGAATTACGTGCCAGCATCTACAAAACCTGCTCCCCATGGGGGAATGGGTGTCTAATTTAAGACAGTTCCTTGGGGGAGCTCAGGAGGTGATGAAAGCTGCTGGTTGCTCCATTGGAACTTCCTCCTCTGCAGTTGCTAAGATGGTGTTTGGGTTTTCCCTGGCACTGTCAGTGGCCTCAGTGAAATCCAGGAATATATTTTATAATGGAGCAGTACCTGGCCCTGGTGCTTGGCTGAAGCTGGGGCTTGGCATGTCTCTGTGTGAATGCCAAGTCCTCACCTTCTCCCTCCTGAGCTTTGATAGAAATCCTCTCCCCACGTGTCAGAATGTGCATCATGCAATTGTTAGCCAGGACCTTTGACTTCTTCTGTACTTGTGTGAGTAAATGAGTCAGGGGAGCCAAACTCTGAATCCAGCAGGCAGTGATTTGCTGGCACGACCTTCCTGATTTCATCATGCCAGTCTAGATTCCATTACTGCCTTCTGACACTGAAAAGTGTTCATCCACACCACTGCATATTTTGAGGGCTGTGGTTAAGTAAAATGCTCTTTAACTCAGTGGTGATATTGATTCATTTTTATTGTCTGGAGCCACTAGTAGTAGAAGGCTGTGGAGTAAAGACTTCTGTGTTTACATGTGTGATTATTGGCAGTATGGGTCTGCAGGGAGGGCTGTGACAGTGAAAAGCCACAAACTGCATTAAGTGAAAGTTGTGGGTGTTCAGTGAGACCAGGTATTTGCTCTGCAGTTATTCTCCCCTAGATCTTTTGGTAGATCCCATAAGCCCTAAATGTGGCAGGCGTTCCCAAAACCTTCCACAGGAGCTAGGGAAATCAGAGGCCCAAATACTTGTGGGTGTGGAAGTAAGCTTTACTGTAGGAACAATGGATTGGGAAACTGCAGTCTTGTATTTTTGACAGTCACAGTCTTTTTTTACCTGGGTCAGATGAATTCAAGTGTCAGGTAATGAACCCTGCGGGAGATAAAGGACACTTTCTTGTGCATCATTTCCCTAGGTACAGGTGGGATCCATTTGCAGAGAAAAGTGGACACAAAACCAGCTGCTACTTATTTTTAGATCACAAAAAGATGGCATTTCTGATGTCAGAAAGGCTACTACATGAGAGCAGTCGGACTTAGAGGAGTAAGTTAAAAATGCCTATTTAGTAGTTCTTTTCTCCAGTGTCCTCTGTGTTACAGATAAGACACAGGTCCGGTATTGGCAGGAAGAGCCTGACTGATAGGCAGTGGTCGCTCTGAATAGTAATAATAGAGGTGATAGTTGCGGTTAAGTTCTCACTCTGTTCCCTGGGTTCCCACTCCATCGGGTGGTGACCTAGGGATGCTGATGTATGTAGCAGTGGGGAGGAGCTGAGCCACATGAAGGCACAGAAAAGCACCCCAAGAAGTGTTTTTACCTTTTCAAGCGTTGGTGGGGACAGGAGCTGGACAACCTGAGCAGCCTAATTTAGCAGTCTGGAATAAAAGGGCTGGGACTGGAGGCTGCCAGCAGCAGCAGGACCGTTTCCTTCAGAGGGTAGCTCAGTGGTCTGCTACTGGCTAGTCTAAACTCATCTTCTCCACCCCTCCCCAGTAATGGTGGAGGTATTATTACAGCCCTCTGTATCAGGCTTAAAAATTGAGTTCAGTTTGGCTGAAAAGCCTTGTGTTTTCTGTGGCACAGTATAGTAATGGATTATAAATCATTCTTGTTCTGTTTCCCTCACTGACATTTTGGGGCAGTAAATTTGTAAATTAATACTACCCATATCCTGTACCACTAATCTTTGTGCTTAGCTCACTCAGTCTGCTGTGGGTTTCCATTCCCATCCTTGACAGAGGTTTCTCACTTCCACCCAGGCCTGTTTCTGACCCCTGCTGATTTTCTCCTCCCCTCTCAGTTGCTTCCTTTCAGTAGCTCTCTGCCTGCTGGGTCAGTCAGTGCTCTGCTTACAAAAATAACCCTACCCGCTCCTTTTTGTACTTGATTTCACATCTGCACTGGGAAGGCAGGGCTGGGATTCTACCGGGGAAACAAGCCTTGTTAACACGTGAGGCCCACGGCTTCTGTGCCCCCAGGAGCCTCTTTAACCACTGGCTGGCAGAACATGAGCAGAGAGGGTGGCTCAGCTCTGCTTTTACTGAGCTCACTGTCCAGTCTCACCGGCAAACCTGCCTTTGACTGCAGGGGACCAGAATGACGGGGCTGATCCCTGGATAGGAGTGAGGCGAATCAGAGCATTTGCTTAGGGATCCTGTAAAAACCTGTTCCCTCCTAGTAGACAGCGGTTTGTGGTATTATTTTCTTTTGGCACTTAACCCTTCACGTTATTTGGAGGCTTTGGTCTCAGCTTAAAGCTTTCTGCTTCAGCATAAAGTTGTTTGTGGCCTGTGCTGCTTGTGAACTGCTTAGAAACTGGCTGCCCACAGCTCCTTGCATGAAGGGAGGAGAGGGGTCTTGTCCCCTCTGGGGGAGTAGGAGTAGGGAGCTTGGGTGGCTTCTGCAGATTCCCATGGCCCAGTCAGCTGGTGGTGTTGGCCAGCAGCCACTGCAGCAGCAGGATTTGCAAACCACATGGTTGCTGAGGCATTAGTGCTTGTGGCAGGCAGAAAGGAGCAGAGCCTTAGGAGCTGCATGTGGGAGCAATGCTGAGGGTGCTCGCTCCACAAACAATCTGCTCTGACTGGCACAATTTGATTTCATCTTGATTAGATTATTTCAGCTGGAATTAAGCACAGCTGTAGTTATTCTTTTACTGTTATCTCCAGCAATTCAAAAGAGAGCAGTAACTGGTTTGTGTGACATTGCTGCAAGACTCCCTCCCTTCAGAAAAACCCAAACCAGCACAGGTGCATGTTGTCTTCAGTCAAAACTGAGTCAGCTCAGAGTTGGCTGCTAAACCCTTTCCAGGTTCTGACGAATTTAAGGGACATTTTGCTGGCTACGCTGCGATGAAGGACATGTTTTTGATGTTAACTGTGTGCTTGCAGCTTGTGCATCTGAGAGTCAACACAGAGGGCACCTGGGAGCAAGGGGTGCCAGCCAAATGTTTTGCTTGGGGGTTGCTTTTCACAGGTGTTTCATTAGCTGCAAAACATCTCTTTTCCTGCATCTGGTCCTTTTACTCAGAAAAATCAAATGCAAAAAAAAAAAAAAAATTGTGCACTTTCTGCCTCATCTTTCTTCCCCTTGTTTTGTTTTTCTGGGAGTCTCTGGACCTTACTGGAGTTACCAGTTAGTGGTGGCACTGGTACTTGTGAGAAATTGGGTTTTCTGACCAAAGGAGGACTAAAAAATAAGTGTCTGGACATACAGCTTCAATTTTCATTTCATGGCTATGTATCAAAAATAAACAGTGCCCAAATTTCTTCAGTGATGTGGGGTTTTCTTAGTATTAATTGTGCACTCCTGGGCTCCCAGCCAACCCTGTGATTTCAAACTTACCACCAGAAAAAAAAGCAGGTTCCTAGCATAGAGGGGTCGACAGCCAGAGTCTGTACATTTGTGGCTGTCCTTGCAAACTGTCTGCCTGATGTAGTGCCTGAAAGACACACAGGCAGCTGAACTGGTCAGCACATGGCTAAGATCAAATTAATGGCATTATTTCTGAAAGCAAATTCCTGCTGCAACACAGTTACAGTCAATGTTCACATTCATTGCTTTTGACAGCCTGATATAACATAATTTAAATGCCCATATGAGGCAGAAGCATAGTCATTTATTTAAAAAATAAAAATAAAAATAAAAGCCCACTCTTTTTTATACCTAAAATGCCTGCTTGAAGGAGCAAATTAGTAGCCATACAGTGCAATTGATTTGCAAGAGCCCCTGGATTTCAGTGAAGAGCTCTTTTTAAAGATCAATAGGGAAGGCTGTAGCATGAGTGCTTTTGCCACTTAGGTGTTCAGACAAATGCTTGGTGTTAATTCCTTGTCAGGCTTTGGTTCAGGGCCAGTAGGGTCTGGGAGGGCACTCAACTGAGTTTGAGAGCAAGCTGGCTATGTATGTCCTTCGCCTTTGTCATGTTAGGCAAATCCTATAAGAGAATTACAAATACGGACCCTCTTTCTTAAGTTGCCATGGCTGCACAAAGCAGTGATATCCTCATGCTGGCAAGGCCAGTAGCCAGAATCAGAAGGTTTTCTAAGTATTTGCTTCTTTGGTAATTGCCTGACTGTTCTCAGTGAGGTTCTCCTTGTTTGTTCATTTCCACCTCCCAGGCTGCCCTCAGCGTCTGTGTTTGGCTGTGTCACATGATTTGGGAATATACAAGTGGTGGACTGGCAGTTTTGTAATAACTGGGGAGCCTCACCCAATGTGGTGGAGTGGGGGATGTGTCTTGGTATCCAGCACAACCATTTAGATTTTAACTGCACCTTTCCAACAGCTGGAAAAGAAGGCAAGAAATGGTATGGGTGTTCTTCAAGGGAGTGCCAGGCCAGCAGAGACAGACAGCGTTCCCTCTTCCCAACCATTCATGTCACACCTCGTGCTTCAGGATTGACTGCTTGACAGTGCAATGAACTGTCACCAGCCTCCTAGAAAACTAAGCAGGCTCATGCAGAACAGCTCTGTAAATCCCTTTAGGTCATCCTCTCCAATCCAGACATTTGGGGTGAGGTCCAAATGGTGAATGAAATCCGTGTAAAAGTTCTGGGTTTTGCGTGGGACAGCCTAATATTGAACAACTGTCAGATTGGTCTGATTGGGGAGTTTAAACAAAAGTAATTAAAATCAGATGGAACTGGTTTTCAGGTAATATGAATACTGTTTTTAACACACCACATGTACATGGTTAGCATCAGGCTCCATCCCTGAATCAGAGTACCCACCTGCAGTCACAGATGCGCTGGATGTGTACAGCCCATGGTGTGTAATGGCATTCAAGCCACAAGTGAGGTTAACATTTGGTCTGTGTTACAAGTTAGGGCCATTCTAATTTCTGCTTACTTTGCTCATTATGTATTTTTTTTATTCTATTTATTGTAATGGATTTATTAATTTTTATTAACTTCCTCTGTGTCCCGTTGCTATGGTATCTGAACACCTAGAGAGATCTTTGCCTCAAAGAGGACTGGACTGATCCACTGGAACCCGCTGGGTGCTTAGGGCAAGCCATGGCTGAATGGGCTCTGTGCAAGTGCCATAATCCAGATTTCTGTCCACTTTCCCTTGAACTGCTAAGAGGCCTTTCTGCTTTTGTATGGGACCAGGTTGTTTTGGTGCTGCCTTGTGAATTTTCCCAGCCACCTGGAGTAATGCTGTTGTCCTCTCTCCCTTACAACTGGCTGCGCTGAAAAAGAGACTGTGCTTTGTAAATGATATTTTCAGAGATAACTTGTCCTAGCAGTTATCCTTAGGTTAGATGCTTGCTGGCAGGAGGCTGCTGGCTGGGATATGTCACTTTAGGGCTGCGTGTCTTAGCGAGGCAGTGAGGGCAGTGCCCTCAAGGCCTCGAGTGCTTCTTGCAGGTGTGGTTTTGTTTTTGAGACTCATGCAAATATCAGATGCAAATGGGATTTTTTCCCTGAGTAAGGGGTAAAACAGGTGGGACATACAGTGCAGTCAGGGCTGGTTCTGTGCTTCCCAGTGCTTTTCCTGGGAAAAGGAGCTTCGGTTTCTACTCTCTCAGCCCTCTGTTCAATGAGAGGCAGGAAAGCCTGAAGCCAGCATCCCATATGGCTGATTCATGAAGTAAATGGAGAAAAGATGACATGAGGAATAATTTGGGTTAGATACAGTATTAGTAGGAGATTGTTCTTGTTAACTATCGTCTTCTTTGTCATCATCCTCAGCCTTGTTCTCCTAGGTGTCCCAGCTGCTGGCTACAGTGCATTGAGCTACAGTGCATTGAGCACATCAGCCCTAGAGCTTCTGACCTTGTTGCTTGGCATAGCCTTAGATAATCTCATTTGGTTTGTATTGAATAACCTTGTGTCAGAACTGCACACAATAATCTATTCCACAATAGTTACTCTTTGCTGCTCTTGCTTACAGAGATTCAGCACTTTGTATATAATGGTGACTGCCTTTCCCTAGGTGGATGTTTTCTTTTCTCTACATCTCAAATCTGTTCTCTGTGGGATATAATTGATTCTCAGCTGTTTCCTTCTTGCAAATTTTTGCTAGACACCACTTTGGGAAATGGGAGAGAAGGTCTCTGGCTGTCAGTACCATGCTGATATACCAAAATGAGATGCTCAGTTTGATGTCTGAAATCACAAGCACATCCTGCAAAATGTGATGACTCAGGCCCCAGTGAGCACTTGATCGGATTGCCTGACTTACTCAGTGTCAAAGTTGTTGCTGGTTTTAGCCAGGTAGAAACAAGCTCTTGCATTTGGTTCAGAATGGGTAAGTGAGAAGCTGTGCCCAAACCCCAGACCTTAAATGATACACCAGTAGCACAAGGAATGCCATTTAAGTGCCATCTTTTATATTTGTGGCCTTTTTATTTTCGTGACAGGAAGTGAATTTCTTCTGTGCAAGAGTTTAAGGATAAATTGGCAAGTAACATTTGGACCCTGCTTTTCCTGTGGTGTAACTCGTTTTGCAATCCTTTATTTTTCAGTGTGTGAAAAGTGATTATAGGTTTGTGTCTAATCTTTGCGTACAGTAGTTTTTCAGGCCAGCATGTGGATTGTGATCTCTGTCACAGACAATAAAGCAAAGCTCTTGACAAACTATCTGCAGGTCAAAAAAGGATGGGTTTTTACAGTCTGCATTGATTCAGCAACAGTATTTTTTTGGAGTAGCCTGTTCTGAAATGTGAATGTATCATGATCAAATTCATATCAATTGTTCCCACATTTAACTTTGAAGGAGGCATGGTAAAATATCTGCTTTTTGTAATAAGTTTAACCTAACAGTCTAATCTTTTCATTAATGATTTCCTCCCCACGATTACATTTTCAAAGCCCTGTGAGATCATTTAATTGTGTGCCTCCTTATTAATATTAAACACAATTAGTCCTACTGTGACACTTTGAAAATGCACCCCTTGCAGTAAATGCTGCCTCCACACAGAGTATCCCAATATGACAGCAGCTCTCCAGCATTTGGAGTCCCTTGGCACAGATTGCCAGTGCTGTTACCGTGCCTGTGGTGCCTCTGAAATGTGGAGTGGTGCGATGCTTGCGGCAGTTTTATTTGACTGTGTCTGGCTTTTTCAGCCACCCGCTGGCGTCCACTGGCAGCCTGTGGAGATTTTACTTTGTGATTAAATAGTAATGAAAGAGCTTGATTCTTTGAGAATAAGTTAAAAAATAACAGAAATATCACGAGCATGATGCAGGATGGGTGTTAAGACCTCTGTTATTTGTTTGTATTTACTCAGCCCTTGAGGATTGGAGAGAAAAGCTCCCATAATGTGCTGTCAGAGAATGTGTCTGTTCAGGAGATAAGCAACTGTCTGCTTTAGCAAGCAGCAGATTAGAAAATGGCTTTCACAGCTACTGCTTCAGCATCCCTGGAAACACGGCTGGTTTGGAACGCAGGAAAGCCCTATTGCTTAGCATGGGATTTACTTCTTCACCAGGAGCAGTGCAAGGTGCTCATGTTGGGCACCTGTCAGTGCAGTTCACTCCTGCATGGGCCCAGTCTTGGCCTTCAGGGTCCTCCTGCAGCCCGCGGTGCTGGTGTGGGAGCTGCCAGCACAGAGGCTACGGTGCTGCCCCCGCTGGGGTTGCCCAGGGGGTGCCCACAACAACTGTGTGGCGTGGCCTGTGTGTTGCAGGGTGTTTCCTAGAAAGCACAGAAATAGCAATTATTAATGGACATGCCCATATATTTCTATTTACATAGAAACATACGTGCAGTGTATATAAAAGAAATAATATTGTGAAGTTGAACACAAAAAGGTGCCACTAACCTAATCCACCTTTCATTTCCCCAGTTCCAGAGTGGGTTGCTGTTGGATATAGAGCTGTCATCTTGACTATAAAAACTTCAGTATTTGATTGGGAAAAAAACCGACTGAACCTACAACTATATGGAATTTGTCCCATCTGTAGCCATCGCCAGTGTCTGTCTAGAACTACTTGTGCTTCTTAAAGCCTTTCATGGGTTGTCACTGGAACTGAACAATATTTAAAGCCATGTCAGATTATGGGTTTTCTAGGAAGTATTAACGTGTCAAGGTAAAGGCTTATAATCTCGCAGTTGGTTGACAAGCTGCATTATTAGTCGTGTAATGTTAATTTGTGCTGAGGCTCTGCAGTTAGGTGTAGTTAGGTGTATGAAAGCTGACTTTTAATGTTCCCTAAAGCTAAATTAAAATGGACCCCTTAATCAGTTTTTGTTAGAACAGTTGATTAGTCTCTTCTGGCTTAATTCTCTTAAAACTCTGCCAAATGCTGAGTTTAAACTTTCTCACGAGTATTTATTTTCAGAAAGGCTGATGATACCAACAGCAGAAAAGAGATAGATGGATAGATGCTGAAGTGGACTGTCGTGGTCTCTCCTTGTCTGGAAGAGAGATACTTTATTTGTAAGGGCAAGCAGGATGGCTCTGTGCACAGAGATGATCACAATGACTGGTTTGTGAAGGTTGTTTCAATGCAATCGTGCTTGTAAAGTTTACTCTAGATTCTATCCAGTATTTAGTTCATTAAGGTGTTGACACAATTTTGCTGACATTCTTCTTAAGTGGATTATGCTCTCAGCCAGTTTTTCAAAGCAAACAGATGGCTTTTCAAACAGAGCATGCACACAGATTTTTTTTTTTTAATGGTGTCTCTAGAATTATGACAGCTCTGTCAGAGAGGGCTAGTTTGTCGTTAATTTTCTCATGACAGATGATTCAAAATAATTTTTGCTTCTTTGTCTTGCTCAAATGAACCAGCTGTTTAAAAATAAAAACCACCAGGAGACTAAGACATAAATCAATTGGTCTGTACATGAATGGAATTGCACTATTTTGATAAGTCCACTTCTGTTTTTAGATGACTGTAAAATAAGAATGTCTTGAAAATATTGGAAGTATGCTCAGGAGGCGTGTGTTTCTTCTTGGAACTTGAAGACATGTTGTGCATTGCCTCAGACAAAACCTGTACTCTGAATTGCCTGGTTACCCAAATGTGAAATCAGAATATGCATAAGGGAGAGCGGGTGGCTTGGCACTTTCACGTGGGGTGTGAAGTCCCTTAGCTTCTGGGGACTTCAAAAGTGAGTCTTGGCAGGGCAGACTCAGGCTGTTGTCCTCCGAGCGGTGCATCTAATCCCAAATACCTTCCATCCATGCATGTCTCAGTCCCTGGACAAATACACAGTTTGTGGGCCGCCCTGAGAAACATTTCCACGCTTTGCTCTCACCCTGGAAAGGGGTTGCTTCTTGCACTCAGAGGAATTTTCTGTTCTTGGGCATGAATACACAGTGCCAGGTTTTGGCTTGGAGAAGTTAAGGCTGCAAAGCATCATCACACCGATTTTTCCCTGTTTGATGGTGAAGTCTTTGGTATCTTTGGTCCTGTGTGCATAAGAAGTAGCAGCCACCCCACTGCAGCCAGGGGTATTTCATCCTAAACCCAAACTATTAAAAACTGCATTTGTGCAGTTTGAAGACATGGAAGATGTATTGAGGAGATACACCCTTTCTGATAACATTATCCTGTCGTTAATGATACATACTTGGTTTATGTGGCGGTGTTGTCCCTGTCACTACAGCACTGGCAATATTCCTGTGCCATTTGCAGATAGGAGGGACACCAAGGTGGGCCGGGTGCTTCAGGCAGCTCTGGGGCTCTTGAATTCCTGCCTACCGTCTTTACCCATAAGCAAAACCTCTGACATAAAAGCAAGCTCACAGCTACAAGAAGTGTCTGCTGTATAAATTATTCTTGTTTTGTTTTTTCACACCATGCCTGCTGACTAGATCCCAAGCTCTTTGTCTGCGTATTCCCATAACTGTCATGCTGCCGAGACAAATCCCTTCAAAAGAGCTCCATAGCAAATAGCACAGAGCTGCTCACGCAGTCCCAGTGCTTTTTGTTATTGTCACACTGAGTTGTATTCCCAGCATCTGGATGGTGATTTGCATCGTTCAGCAGGGACAAATTTGTGACACCAGGAGATGAGGCAATCACGTTCTCAGGCACAGGCTGCCGTCCCTGGATGACGTGGTGTCCCACGTGGTGTTTACCAGTGCTGCAGCCTTGCAAGCCACCATTGTTTCTTCGTTGTGAACACTGTGTACAGGGGTTCAGGCCTTGTGAGTCCAGTGCCAGGCGCTGGCAAAAAGGGAGTTGTGCTCATCAGTGTAGGATAAATCCTTCCTCTTAGCTCTGGGGAAAGGGGGAGCAGAGGCGCTCCCACTGCTAGAAGGTGTCACGCTGTGACTCATCCAACACATCTGATTTGTTTTGAGAACCAAAGGAGAGACAGTGTTCAGTCATCCCTCCAGTGAGCCCAAGGTCCTGCTGTAGTGTCTGTTGTCTCCTGTGAGACCCATCAAAGTACCTGTGATTTGCAGGAGATCAGGTTAGGTGGCAGAGATCCACCTAACTGGATCACTGACTGAAAGTGACGTTTCAGTCAGTGGAGGTATTCCTTCCGAATATGAGTGTAACCAGCCGCAGCACGTGCTGCACTTCAAGCTGTACTTGGGGTGACATTAGGAGAAGAGGAACTCAAGTTCTTACTGATACTGAATTTTAATAACCAGATGCATCTCCTGACTTTTATTTATTTTATTTATTTGTATCCTGTAGCTCCAGAATCTTGTCGCCTCACGGCATTTCAGATATCAGTATTCATTTTGGCATTTCTGAACCCCAACTCCTTAATACAAATTTAACGTACCACATTTTTCCTGATTGTTACAAATTGGATTGACAACCTGTTAGTCACCTCACATTTACATGCTCTGAGAAGATACAGAAGCAGCGTGTTGTTTATGAAGTCTCATTGCCATTTGACTTCTCGAAGATCCCAAACAAAATGGTTCAGAAGAATTCAGTGGAGTGCTACAGTGTTTCACGTGGTCACAGCTTGGCCTGCTCTGCTCAAGGCGGCCCGAGGCTGGGTAGCAAATCCAGGTGCAAGGAGGGCTGGGTTACCAGGGTCATACAGCTCGTAAGGGACCCCTGGCTGGGAACACGCAGCCATTGCTGTGTGGGTTCTGATGCCAGGGAGCAGGGACGGAGTAGTGGTGTGGGGAGAGGGGTACCATGTTCCATCGCTGCCCTGTCCCTGGCAGGACCTTGCTGTTGACTGTGGTAGAGGAGATGTCTTCTCCCGCAGCCTCCTTCAGTTAACGCCAAAATTACCTCCCAAGCGTGGTGATGTGGAAGTGGGGGGAGTCTGGTGCCTGTCCCACCCTGTCCAGTGCTGGCTGCTGCCTTCCTCACTATGCTGACACCAAGCTGCAGGGGGGGCTTCAGTCCCGTTTCCAGGGGACAGAGATGATTTGAGATGGGACCTGGGACCTGTAGGGACACAAACGCAGTGGTCCTGAGCGATGTGTGCAATCCCTGACTCTTTCCTGCATGTCTGTGCATCCCTAGGGCCAAGGAGATCTCCTGAAGAACGCCAAGAATGAAGCCCTGGAGAACATGAAGCAGATCCAGCTGGCGTGCCTGTCGTGTGGACTGAGCAGAACTGGGAGCGGGCAGGCGGATGCCAAGGCAAAACGGTGCCTGGAGGCAATACAGGAGAAGGATACTGGAGATGAGAATGGGAGGCTGTGAGGAGAGGCAGAGCTGTCGCATTTTTCACAGATTTCAATAACTCTAAACTATTTTTTAAAAGCATTTAAAAATTCACACAGGAGTGCCCTCTACAGGGTGTGATAGTATTAAAATCCTCACAATGTCAGTATTTTAATGCAGTTAATTTATCCAAGTTAAACTCTGGTAGTGAGATTTCTAATGAAGCCAAGCTGTCTGTATGCAAGTGCGTGTGTGTGCGTGCACATGCAAATCCTGTAGACACCCTTTCATGCATTATATTAGCCATCTGCTAATTTATTCCTTTGTCATCTTTGAATAGGCCTGTTCATTCTGAAGATCAAAACAAATTGAGAGCACTTGTATCAGTTTTGGGCTTTATTTTACTCTCCAGCTTTTATCATTTAACTTATAGGTTACATTACTGTTACGCTGTTTAAACAAACAAACAAAACACAACAAGTATCACTGACAGCTGTTCTTGTGAGGACAAAACTGGTGGTTTGCTGCAGACCCTGAAGGTGATTTTTAGTGAACAATTACAACCAAGTAAACAGGATATTAAATGTTCAGAGTTGCTAGGTAGATTATCAGTAAATTTGAGGTGTGTTTTTTGCTGAATTTAGCAAACTGCTCTTCAGGATACACCCAGACAGCACATACTAACATAAGAACTAGCTCATTTAGTTTATTCCAGTGAAACATTGCTACCTTGTAGATCTGCAAGACAGCTACAGTCTTTGCTGATAGGCATTAACTTGAGTAGTAATGACCATAGCTAGTCAGCCCTGTAATTATGGGGAGAGCTGTGAAAACCCTTCGGTGGTCATGAACTCTGAAGGTGACCTTCAGGCCGTTCTGAAACACCCAGTTGTGCCAGTATTGAAAGGAGGGTTTTCCAAATTTCACAAAATGTGAGCTTTAATGCAAGATGTGTGAGAGGTCAGGTCTTGCTTGCCACCTTCTGCGTAGATGTTGGAATCAGCTGGATGAAGCAAGCAGGCTGCAGCCTTACGTTTTTGTGGTTAAGAATCATGGTGTGCTAGAGATTTAAAAGCGGGGCTGAAGAACTGCTACAGATGTAGTGTAGAGAAATAGCTTGGGGAAAAACAGGGTGCCAGCGTTTTTGTGCAGCAGCTACAAAATCCTGCTGCATGTCATGTGGTTGGGGTAGTTCTGAGAATTGGCTGCCTCTTTGTGCCACTGTAGAAGGGAGACAGAGAATGTCCTGAAGCAATGCATCCTCGTCCCTCCCGGTGTCCAGCCCACATGTGCTCACAACATTCATTTCAATCGTTTAAGTACTGTGCTTGAGTGGAGTATTTGTGTTACCTTTAACAGGACTAAGTGTTTTATGGTTATAAAAAAGACTATATTTATTTAAAGCATTGCTTTTATTTTTAAAAGCTACTTTTTAAATTAATTTGATTAACAAATATGCTAATTTTCTGAACTTAACAAAAAATAATTGCTGAAAGTTTGATCATTGGAAAATCTTATATAGCTATTGTGTTAAGTTATTTTTGACTTCTTAATAACACTATTATGTTCATGTTGCACATTACTGAAAGAGTAAAGCTATGAAACAACTTTGACCCATGATTTTGCAGTGATTTAACACATGATCCTGGATAAAGGTGGGTTAGAGTGGGTAAGTTGCTTGAGAGAAGGTCCTGCTCTAACAGTAGCTGTATTATTGCAAAGGTTGTAACTCAGGTGCCTCAAATACCATTTCAGTAAAATTTGCCATACTTATTCAGATCCAGCCCTAAATCCTCTGTTTATCTCTCCCTTAGATCATGAGTGCATATTCAGACTTCACTGAGGTCTGGAGAAGTGTCTTTTGTGTTTCAGGCGAGGCATAAAGCCCACATCAATGGTGTAAGTGTGCACGTTCGAGTTTTGCCCTCTTGAATTACCTTCCTGATTTCATAATGGGTTATGTTTGTACAAGAACAACACTTGGCCTTCAATCCTTACAGTTAGGGACGATGGAAACCGTTAACCCAGCATCACCAGCTGCAAAGGATCGGCCTTTGGAAAGCATCGCTGTCAGAAGGGAGGGGTTGCTTCAGGAAGGGTGAGTGGCTTGCCTCTTGGTGCTTCATTTAAATCTAGAAATACCTTGATTTTCTCAATCTAAAAGGCTGTCCTAATGTCTGTACAGAAACTGCTGGCAAAATACCTTCTCTGATTTTAGGAATAAACAAACATGAAATTACAGAGGGAAGGGCTCGCTTTCTGGGCTCACATGTGCAGGGGCTACCACACAGCTCTCTCTCTGGATGCATTAGGAGAACCAGAAGTGGCTGGATGCAAATCCCGTGGCACGCACACACACCTTTCATGCCATGTTTAGCATTCATGTCATGTCCTGTGCCAAGGTCATGCACTCTGTACCAAAATACAGGCAATAGAGAATTTGGGGCACCCTGGATTGCCCCAAGCAGTTGGGACTATTCCTGGTGCTGGCATGCAGAACCCCGCAGCTGGAGCAGCTCCACCATCCCTCCTGCACCAAGAGAGGGGCTGGCAGCAAAAACTCATCTCACCTTCCTCTGAGCTCCTTTGAAGTTGCTGGGAGTGGAACTGAATGATAAAGTGGCAGCTGGTGTAATAAAAATTCAGCCTTGAGGGAGAACACATGGAAAAATCATATCCAGCATCAGCAACAAACACAGACAGGGGACTGACTGCCTGGCCTTTTTGGGAAGCGTTTCATGGCGTTCCTGGCTTCTTGCAGTAGAACAACAGCCTTCTCTGGCCCCTCTGCTGGTACAATTTGCCTGATGTCCCACATGAATGGGTGGATATTATCTGTATCAATTCTATGGAAGTTATGTCAGGGAAGTGTTACAGGCATTTGCAGTTGCTCACAGCGTAGTTTAACAGCTAGAAACCGGAGAAGCTCTCAGGGACTGGTGTGGGGAGGTGTCTGCCAGAAAGGGAGCACAGGATCAGTGAATCCACCTGGGTTCCCTCTGCTACTGAGTCCTCCATCTTTACAGTATTTGTTTGCCGTCTGTCATGCTCTCTAAGACTGATGATGTTTTCCTTCCCAGGCACAGATTAATTACACACTTCTGGAATACCTTTGAGTTTGCTGTTGCTCTTAGAACAGCCAGGCACTGTAACACCATTGTCTGCCAAGTCCTTTGGCTGCTGGTGAGCACAGGTGAGGCAGCACGTGTGGGAAGGGCTGAGCCACCACACACTCACCACTCCCAAGGGCCTCGGTTCCTCCAGGGATCAGGGATACCTTGTCCATGTGCTTGTGTGTCTGGCCCCTACCAAACTGCGCCTCTGGTCAAGTGTGGCAGAGGGGCAGCCACCTCAAAGGTGTTGAATTCCTGCAGGTTTCCCCAGCAGAGATGGGGCAGGTGGCTCAGAGAGGCCTCGGCAGCACCTCCCATGTGGCACAGGGCTACAGTGTGACCTGTACCTGAGAGGGGGACACTGGGGCCCATGAGAGAAAGGTGGATGTAGAAGTTTCACTTGGATTTTGCTGTTTATGTACATGCATGAAGGAATCCAGCCATGAAGCACGGGAAGAGGCTGAATTAGTTCAGCTGTTCACAGACCTGATTAGTCTTAAATCAGCAGGAATAGTTTTTACCAAATTTCATGTGCTGACATGACCAGCAGGACTTGACCCCTTTCCCCTCCCTTTCCTGAACTCGGCACAAGTTAAAGCACCAAGCTGTTCTGCTGCATTCTGTATCATTTTTCATGTATTTAGTTCCCTGTTTTTAAAGAGATAATGCAAAGAAGGTGAGAGTTTTGTTCCTCCTTCTGAGATTCATCTCCCAAAATAGATTATCAGATAATTGCATGCATAGAGAGCGCTTTCCTGTATGATACTCCATCTCTTCCATCTCTCTGTTCAGACTAAAACATTAGGTCGTAGCCTGCTTGGCATCGGTCCCACTCCTACAGGGATAGACAGCAGCCTCAGGCAGGGGACTAACTCAGGAAGCTTCAGAAAAGAAAGGGTGAGGGGGTCACAGGAGCAGTGTCTTCAGGTCTCCACCACTTGCTGTGGGGCTGAGCATGGTGGCCCTGGCTCCCATCTCAGCATCAGTAGGTGATGTACACATTCAATAAATCCAAGATTTGGTTCTTTTTGTCCCCTCTCCCTGCCCCGGGCAGGCATGAAAATCTGTCGGTTTCCATAACATTGTGCCAGTAAAGCTGTCTCCAGGTTAGCACACCAAGCAAAAAGGCAGTGTGTGTCCCCAGGCAGCTGGGCAGCACTGCTGGGATGCATTTCAGGGGTCCAAAGTGTGAGTGCTCTTTGAGACTATTCTGGCACGGTCCTGGCAGGTCGCCTTTGCACAGTCTCAGGCTGAGCAGTCTTGCATTTGCTTTCCACAGCAAGTCCCTGAAAAAATGTTTCCTTTTTAATGTGATGTTGAGGGCTTTGTGAGTTCAGTAACCAAGATGTGACTGACCAGGCCAGAAATGTGATGCAAGTGCTGTCTCACCAGCTGTTCCTCTGCAACAGAGTACTGTGTGAACATGCCCCTGATCTAACAGGTCATGTTTTAAATGAGGATGTTACACTCTATCTGATTATTTGAAACACTTTATGAATAAATTGCTTTTGCAGAAAATACTCATGGAGTAATTCCAAGAAAACGTGCAGACATCAAATTCTCAGCAGATAATGCTTGAGCAGGAGACAGTATTGTGTTTGACAGCTGCTTGCTGCGCACAGTCCACACCACCCTCCTCTGGGAACTGGAAGAAAAATTAATGATTCCAAAGGCAAGTTTGAGTTACTGAAGATGTTAGAAGTTTTTTGCCTGTTAAGTTGCACAGCAGAGACTCATTCTATCATAAAGATGTGAATATAGTAGAATTGGGAAGCAAACGTGATGCCTGAGGCCAAAAGTGTGCATGGAGAGGAGGTGGCATGTTGAGTATGGGGGATGCTGGGTGTGAGGCTGTGCATGGGGGAGCACTGGCCAAGAGCCCAGGAGGAGCCATCAGCCCCTCTGCAGTGACAGGAAAGGGCTGTTTGGCCAGGGAGCAGTTTGGTAACCAGTGGGATTGGTTTGCACCAGCAGGAGTTTGCACAGACCTCAGTGAGGGCTGGAGGTGCCATGGCTGGGGCCATTTGTCCCATCCCTGACCCATGGTTTACTGAGGCTGTGGGAGATACCCTCAGGGGACTGGAGAGTCCGTGGCTGCAGCTCGGGGACATAGCAGCATTCCCATCACTGGAGCACTCCTGGAGCTGGATAGGTTCACAGCACTGATGGCACTGGATGCCAACAGCTTGTCACTGTGGCCTGGTGGGTAGGAGTGCTGTTCACACCGTTCTGGCTGCAGATGTCAGTCAGTTTTAAGTGACATCTCATTAAATCGCCTCATGGCTCTGGTGTGCAGAATCACAAAATTGCTGTGCTTCAGTGACATAATGTGCCACTGAGAGCATTGTAGATATTTCTGCTTGCTATAGTGTATCAGGTGTTATTTTTCGTAAGACAAAACTAATCATCTCTTTTGATCCAGCCTGACTGCCTGTAGTTCACCCTGGTCTCTGGAAAGTGTTTAATCGTGAGTTTAGAAGATGGAAGGAGATTGAATGTGCTAGGTAAAGCCTTAATTCTGGATGGCAGGTGAAAATAAGGTACTAGATACACAGGATGGACATGAGGTTAGAAGCAGACAAAGACCAGGATTAATCTGGCTTATTTAGAAGCACGTATGGGGAGAACGGAGGATAGAGATGGATTGTTTATATGCTTCCTCAGATAGCGTCTGGTGAACCAGCTACACAGAATGCAATTAAAACCAAGATACAAATTATGGTTCAGACGGCAGGAGCTGCTATCATTATTTATGATGCTGATGGATGGAGAGGGGAGCTTTGCAGTTGCAGCATTAGTGTGCCCTGTGGGGGGGAGAAGCCGAGCGCTGCTCCTGCTGTTGCCTCCTGCACCAGGCAAAGAGGGTGAAGTATGGGTTGCTGCTGTGCTTCATTGCTGGGTTCTCTCAAGGTGGAAAGTGAGTGTGCTGGAGGGACAGAAACAGAGCATTGAAGAACATACCAATGTTGGCAAGTCCATTGCTTGCTGGTGTTGATGTACTTTGCCTTCAGAATTCACCAGCCCTGACTCAGCCATGCTTGGCTGGTTTGCAGAAGCATTCCTGCACAAGGTGTTTCCAAAGCCAGGGCAGCACAGCTAGAGCTGAGCTGTGCCACCAACTCCCCCTTGGACATCTGGTTTGCTCCTTTTCTTTGTGCTCCTTGATGGACTCTAGTTTTTATGGAATCTGAGCAGCAAGAAGGAAATGGTGCAGTACTTCTGCGCAGGGCCAGTGGGCACCCAGCCCATGGCCACAGGGACCCTTCTCTGGGATGTGTGGGGCTGCCCAGGGCTGGTGGCAGCTCCCTGTGGGGCTGCTCCCTCAGAGACTGCCTGGTGAGGCCATTTTTAAGATGCTCAGATCAACCACAGCATGAGGGGGCTCAGCTCCTACCAAAGCCAAGCTGTAATTTTACCTGCTGATGCTGTGTGACTACATTTTGCTGGTATCTTTTCTGTAAATAGCTGGTTACCCACACAAACTGCTCTGCTCATTCCTAGTGAGGCCCATCCCAGCTTCCCACTGCCTTGCCAAGGCAAGCAGTGTGAAGTCCCAGCTCCTGAGGGGGCGGGTGGCATCACTGTTTCAGGACTGCCATTCGACTGTGGTGTGGAAACAGAATTATTCTGAAGGATTTGATGCATTGGCCAAGAAAACCATCTAGAGATGTACAGCAACAGGCAGCTGATGATGTGGCAGGATACCCCTTTGTCAGATCAGCTGAAACATTTTGGAAGCAGTTGAGTGCAGAATTGAATTGTCATCAGAGCAAAACAAAAATGCTGATTCCATGAGACTGGCTCAGGTTTGCAAACTGTGTTTGAGGTTGGCTTGGACTTGCTTCGAGGTCCATGCCCCTAGGGCAAGCAGAAACTGATCCTGTGTTTCTGGAAAGCCTGCTTTGGTATTTAGGGTCTGAGCAGCGGTAGGATGTGTGACTGACTGCCTGCAATCCAGCAGGCTGGGGGAATCAGCAAACCCAGGTTTGTCTTTTTTGGTTACTGATTCTAACTTGATAATTCTTACCAAGATGATTGCAATTAGCCAGTAGCTGTGATTCAGTTGGCATTGTCCCCCTCCAGGTCTTGAGGAGATATGTTACGTGAAAACTGACACCGTGGTCTGTCACACTCTTTGTGCATGGAGGCTGTTGCCTGGGGATTTTTTTTGTTAATGCTTAAAGGTCATAATTACCATCAAATGAACACAAATATCCACAGGAAAAATGTTTCTACCAGGCATCAAATTAAGGACAGATGGAGGTCTCCAGTGTGGAGTCAGATGACAGCATTTATGAAGACAGGATGGTACCAGTTTTGATTTCTCTCATTATTTGTGTGAATTTAGATGTGAAAATTGACTGAATAGTATTTATTAATGATGTGCATGGGAAAGAGGCTTAGGACTGGTGAGGAATTTTTATGGAGTAGCTTTACACCTTGGGGCCTCTGGATCCCAGCTGTCCAGCAAGGAAAATACAGCTCATGTGTCCTTAGTTCCTAAGGGAGCAGACAGCTCTAAGACCTGCCCTTTTTTCTGGTGGGTGAGCAGAGCACAGGTAATACTCTGAGCCATATCCTGGGGAGGCTCAGGCACATCCCTGTGCAGTACCCTCCAACCACTGGGAGCTCCCCAAGAGGGGGCCAAGGGGCTCCTGCTCAGAGAAACTGCACAAACAGCAGCATCTCAGCCTGATGAGGAGAGCAGAGGGTCTGCTGAGCACTGCCTGGAGCAGCAGTTCTGTGCATGGGGCTGCTGGCCTTGTGCAAGGCAGGTTTTCCCAGGCAGCTAAACCCTCTCTATTGTCAGTGCTGAAATAGGTATCTTTAGGCAGCCATTTGTCCCACCTGTTTAGCTGTGCACTTCAGGAGAGGAATAGTTTTATCCCAACAGTGCCTGTTTCATGCCATATCTTACAAGTATTTATAGTAGAAACCCTTAAAGGGAAACCAAACTTTTGTCTGCATAAAAGACAGCTGGCTGTGACAGCTTGCCGCAAGGTATATACTTGCACACAGTCATGTGATCTATCTCTGTGGTCATTTTTTGGGTTCTTTGAGCAAGAAAATCCAAGGAAGCTGGTGGGGATTCAGGTTACCCTGCAAAGACATAGGGGCAGATGTTTGCATGTAGCTGCTGTTTGCAAAGAACAGTTTTGTCATAATAAATGATTGAATCATGAAATGATTTTGCACATCTGCAAAACCAAAGGACAGGGAGAATGGGTGGGTTTCAGTCCCACAGCCCTTGTGCTCACTGCCTCAGGCACTGGGGCCTGAGGTGGACTGTGGCTCTGCCATGGGGTGACCAGATGAGAGAACCCCCTGTTGCAAATGCCATACACTCCTATCCCAAGCAGGAGTGACAGAGAAGGTCACAGGGAGGAAATGGAGACCTGTCAGGAAGCTGAAGGAAACACATCTTGTTGTGTGTGGTACTAACATTGCAACCTGGCCTGATGGGAACAGGATGATAATCTGCAAAATACTGAAGCAGGCACAAGGACAGTTTCCCAAAATTTGGGAGGTCAGCACTGGGGATCCCAGGGTGTCTCTGCTTTCCCACATAACATGTTTCAGCCCCCACAGTGAGGGAAATTAACCTTTTCCCTGGTACTGGCTGTGCTTTTATAGCACATCATGAATCCTCTATTTCCTGCTTTACTGAAAACAGTTGCACCTTCTCCTGGGAAAGGGAAATTGATTGTAAGAAATTCAAAGAACAAACGCTGAGCAGGTGGCTTTCTAGATTATACACTTTTCTTGGCAAGAGCTGCTTCTCTGAGCAATGTGCCTGCCTGCAGAAGAGAAACACCAAGAGCACTCTAATTCCCTGGGACAGGAGCAGCAGCAGCTGGAGAGTGAAGGCTCTGCAGAGTGAAGCTGAAAGGATGAATCTGTTTAACTGCACATCCCATTAAAACTGGCGGCTGGACAGAAAATTGCCTCCAATGGCATCCAGAATGGCTGAGACGTCAGACAGGGATTTAGGGCGGTTGCCTGTGTGATTATGTCTGCCAGAGAGACTCAGTGGGGAGCACAGCCCTGCCTCTGCCTCCTGCCAGGGCGCAGGGTCAGCCCTTGAGCACGGACAGAGCGAGGCAGTGGGGCCTGGCACGTGCCCTGCTCTGCACTGGGGATGATGCATGGGCACAGGGGAGCTGCTAGAGGGGTGTGAGCAGCCTCTGAGCTCCTGCTGTACTTCAGCAAGTGAATGTCTTCGTCTTGGAAAAGGCACCTCAATCCTGTGAGGTCCCTGCTGAGCCTTTGATTTGTGCCAGATGGCAGTGGAATAGGCCATAAAAGCACCATTTTTGTAGTGCCCATTCAAGGAAGGGAGAGTTTTGTCCTCTTTTCCTGGAAGAGCTCCTGTAGGACTTCTGGCCTCCTGTGGCTGGGACTGTCATAATTTTCACTGTATTGTACCCTGCAATGTTTCTGCTTCCCACATCCATCGGGTGGGGCAGCATGAGCTCCCTGGACACACGAGGGACAGGGAGACAGTGCAGAGTTTGGCTAGTGGGGACCTGAGGTATGTGGCAGAGCAGGGAACCAAACTCCTCCCCAGGAATGCAGTGCAACTCTTTGCCTTTCCCATGCAGCCCTGTCCTCTGTGAACTACCAAGTCCAAGGTAAACTTTTAACCGCAGGGTTAAGCTTTTCTTTAAGACAGACGAGAGAAAGATGGTGAGGGATAAAGGTAATTAATGACATCAGTCTGTCTTTCAAATATAGGTTGTTTTGTGAGTGATTGGACAGAAACTTCTGAAAGCAGAATTTAAGGAGGCATAAGATTAGCCAAGATTAGTAAGGATTTCTGACTGGTAGCCTAAATCAGTTAGTCTTTCAGTTAGTAATCCTTCTTTCAGGTCAATGAATCTTCTTTTCAGAAGGAAAAAATACAGGTTATCCAAGAGAGTTCAAGAGTTTCACTTATCATGTGAAAGGGATTTAGAGCTTTTTCCAGCGCCTAAACTGCTTCCAGCATTTAAGGGAACCTACACTGTTCTCTCAGAGGAAGCCACAGAGACATCTTCTCTTGTGCTGTGCTGATGCTCATATGGAGAGTTGCCCAAAAATGCTTCAGTTACAGAATTTTCCTGGTCCCTTCATATAATGGTATCTGAGCTCGTCATTTAGGATGAGATCACATGCTTTTTTTTCCTCAGAGATTGTTCTACATGGAAACCTCAGTCTGCATAGCCTGAGCACAGGCTGCAAGTCAGCAAAGTCTGTGTGGATCAATGACTGCCCTTTGCTTCAGTGAAACTGCCCGTGTATCACACTGATAGTGGGAGTTTTGTGCTGAAGGGGAGCACAGAAGACCAAAGGTTTCCTGCAGCTGAAGCACTTTCCCACCATGGGTAGCACATCCCTGCAAAGGGCTCTGCACTGGCAGCGATGTGCTGTGAGCTGGGCTACACGTGTGAGGTGCCTTGTGTGAGCCTGGGGAGGATTGCAAATGGCCTTCATGGCTGTGTTCCACTTCCCAGTGGAGGAGGTGAGCCAAAGTCAGGTGACATGTGGACCTTCACTTCATGGAAAAGAGGCTTTTTTAACTGTAGATGAACTGATGATCTTCAGGTGACTTCGTTTGACTGAGACAAGAGTGTCCTTTCCACAGAGCACACGTCATTTCATCCCATAGGCATTTCCTGGGGTCATTTCTCTGTTCATCCTACAGGCTTGATCACGTTCTGTTGATTTGCAAGAGCTGAGCTAATGCTGCAGGTACTCCCACCCTGCAGCAGCTGTGAGGCAAGCCTTCATTTAAACCTCATGGGGAGATATTTGTGTTAATGTGTCGCAAGCCAAGTTTGTGAAGGGTTACAGTGTGAGCACAAGCAGTGACTGTGACTCACCTGCTGTGCTGTAACTTGGTTGCCTGTTTGTACACCAAGCAGAAACCTAAATTCTGTTTCCCAGTGGTTGAATGGTGTTCAACATGGACAACTAAAACAGCCTAGATTTGAAAGTTAATTAAGATCAACATAATTAAGGCTAAAGTAGTTGTGAATATGAGTATCTCCAACAACAGTTGATGCAGTTTAGCAAATTTCCCTTTAGTTCAGGCGTTTAGTTAAGGGAGACTAAATTTCTTGTTTGGCAAGCGCTAAGCTGGTGAGCTGCCCATGGCTTCAGGGCAGCTCCCAGTGGGTTAATGCACGGCTGCTGCTCAGCAATGGAAAACTGGCAGCAAGGTGAGAGGACAGGGCAGTAAACTAAAATAAAGGAATCCCTGACTGTGTTTTGTCAGTGTAATCCCTCGTGCTTTGGTTGAGCTGTATGGCAGTGGTTCCTTCCCCAGCTCATCCCCAAGGCGCAGATGTCAGTCTCCCACTGGAAAATCAGCTGGTGCACTGCTGAACTGGGTGGCAGTGTGAGCACAGCAGGCCATTGCACAGTTAGTCCCCAGCAGTCAATGTGGCGCTGTACTTTCATCACTCAAGTCTTGCCAAAAGGAAGAGAGGAGCACAGAGGTGCTGGCTGGTGGTCAGGGCTCTCTCAGTTCATCACCCACCATCCTCCCTGTTCCCAACATCTGGAGGAGCTGAGGAGACCCTGCAAAGCCTGTCCATCATTGAAGGGTAGCGGCCCTCCCTTGCAGAAAAGCAACCACTGAGGAGGCTGCAGCAGCAAGAACACAGCTTGGGGACCTGAGCCAGCCCATCATTGCATCAAGGGATGCGACTTCCTCAGTGCCTCCATATCCTCTGCCACCAAGGTGAGGGCGGTATCTCCCATGCCTCTGTCAGGTGAACCTGGCTGCTTCCCATGGCCACTGGAGAACACCTGTTCTTGCCTTCAGCTCGGAGGGAGGTCAGGGGATAGCATAGATGCACCTCAGCCTGGGAAGCCTTACTCTAGATTTTGTGGGGAAGCACATTGTTCAGCCTGCAGTTTCTGGGTTTTGTACATTGCTCTCAGCCTGACCCACTGCTGAGCTGGCAGCCTGTCCTCTGTTTGCATGAGCAGCTGAGAGATTTTCTGTGCTAGGTGAATGCCCTCCCAGCTCTGAAGGTGTTGTTCATCCCTCTGCTTGGTAAGGCTTTTGCCCTTGTGTCTTCTTCTGAATCAGCGTCTGGTGGTGCAAACCACTCAGTCGCTGCTACTGAAATTCAGGCAAGCTGGAAAGCCTGCACCACATATACAGGTAAGGTGGTAAAATGAGCCCTTTCTATGACCTGTGTAAAGAGAAGTCCCAGAAATCGGTTTCCACTCCCTCTCTCAAATCATGAGGGCATGTGAATGACTGCTGAGTAACAGAGGGGAGATGAGAAGGGACAGGAGTCTCCTGGAGGCCTGGAGCAAACACAGTATGTTTTCATTCTGTGGAGAGTAACTTGTGCTGTGACTGTGTGGGAAATAAGGAGTGAATTTTTCACTTTGACTTCCAGATTGTACTGGTGAAGCCTTCCTGGATGAGGCAAAGCTGAACAAATGTGATTAGTTTGAATCCAACCTACCTTTTCATTGTACTCTGATGCAAACCTGAAACAAGTTGCGCAGTGTTGGCATGGTCTTCAGCCTGCTAATTTTTTCAATATTTATTTTACATTGTTTCAGATGAATTGAAGGGAATATAATTTATTCACCACCCATCTGGCATCTTTATCTGAGCTTAATATTCATCTGTGGTTTGAGTAAAATGAATATTTCACACTTTAAATTATGCATGCACATTGTGAATGATGCCAACAGTGCTGGCATATCAGGCTCAAAGACCTGTGCAGTTACCTGAGTTTCACACATGTTTTGGTGTCTCCTAGAAGATGATGGGGAATTTTGCTGGCCTGCCAGAGAGCCGTGCCTGGCTGCAGCAGACCGTGTCCTGCAGGACGCGGATGGGGAGGCTGGCAGAGCTGACCTGTGCTGGGAACTTAAGAGCCTCCTCCTTGAGTACCAACCGGGAGCCCTTTGCTTTCCCCTTCAGCAACAGTGGGCTTTGCTGCTCCTCTCCCACCTCCACTTTCCCCTGGTTAGCAATTTCCTGACTGTGCTTGCTGGGTTTCATTCTCCCCTCTCCGTTTCTTCCCTTCTCCCCCAGTGAGCATGGTGCTTCTCCCTGGCAGTTGCCATAGAGATAAGAGCCTTATCTCTGCCTCTGCTTTACTCTTCTGCCCCTCTGGCTGAGCCAGCTGCATCATCCCTAATGTGCCAGCCTGCCCTGCTCCCTGCCACGTGAGCAGGCTCTCCTGCAGAATGATGAGCTGAGTACCCCTGTCCTGGGACGGAGGGCTGAGCCACTACATTGTACTTCAGACTCCCAGGAAGTTGCACTGATTGGTGCAGAGTAGTGAAGGTCACTGAATCTCATCCTATGGCATGGCTGGACCCAGAGTTTCCACTGGCTCTTCCCGGCTCTGTGCTTTTAAATCTCAGTCCACCTTCTACCTTCAAGCTGCCAGGGACCCTGGTCTCCTTGGGTGCAATGGCCAGAGCAGAGTGTCAGTGCCTGTGAACGCTGGAGTGCCATGAACCCCTGCGGGGTGGGGTGTGCAGGACAGAGGCAAAGAAGGAGCAAGGGACATCACCAGGGTCAGTCCTTTCATTTCCCTCCCTCAGTGCCCTGGCTGTGACTTCAGGTTGCTGCAATCTGTAGCTGACTCACAGCAGCACTGAGAGATTCAGTGCTGATGACTGGCTGAGAGATGAGAGGGAGCTGGTTTTTCTCCCAATCTAATCTCACACCCCAGGGAGAAGAGATCATGTGGAAACAAAGCAAAGTGCTGAGAGTTGATGTCCTCTGCTGACCTCATGAATATGATTATCTGAAAGGATAACTTATTTCTTGGCAGCTTTGTGCATGCTGTTCTGGGTTCAAAATGATCAACATGCCTTCAAGAAGTTTATCCTAAATCCTTCTGACAAATTATTAATAGAAGTAATTTGAGCAGTCAAACTATACAGAAAACTTAGACTTTTTCCTGTTCAAAAGCTTGACTGCTGGGAATGCAGTATGCAAGGTGTTAATTTTGCCTTATACTTCCCCAGGAAGATTTTCTGATGGAAGAGAAGCCTTGTTCCTTTGAAGTGCAGTAGAAATAGCGAAACAGCCACTCCAAACTGAGTCTAGATTTGATCAGGTGCAGACAGAGGTATGGAAGAGCCTGTGTTTTCCTCCTGTATTCACAGACATATAGAGGAAATGTGTCCTTCTATGGCAAAAATGAACAGAATATCAGAGAACCTTGAAAAGTTCAGAAAAGGGAGTGTATTTGAGCAGTTTCTCAAGCACTGCGGGATAAAACCTGTCCTGCTTCCACCTACATTGGAATAAAGGAGGCAGATTATGAACTGAGTGATACTCCTAATGTGCAGTACCAGTTAATTGTTGGATGTTATGGAAAATATTCTCTTTGTCACCTTCAGTAGGGCACAGGGGATTTGACTAGAGGTGGAATCACAGAGAGATGACTCTTCCCTGCAGAGACTCAGATGGAAGAGACTTTGGCAGGATAAATTAGATGCAGGACAAAGACCTTCTGATCACAGCTGGTTTCAATGGGCTTATTTGAATGGGAAAACTCTGAGCTGAGGGCAAACTCTGCTGATGACTCAGAGTTGTGTATTGCAGTAAAGGAATTGTAGAGTTTTTATTTTCAGTACTTCTTGAGATTTCCTGTTCCCTACTGACACCGCTACTAAAATGTTAAAAGATCTGAAGGGATGGAGAACAGCACATTTGTGATGTTTGCTTTCCTGCTGAGCAGCCACTAGCAGGGCAATTTTACCAATCAGTCAAAACCCTAAGAAAATTTTGCTGCAACTTTGTAAAATCTGACTCTGTCCTTCTAAAGAGGAAGCATTGCCTGTAGAGAACACAGTGACTTGGCCCTCTGAAGCCTAAAGCTGAGTTTGAGATATCTCATCTTGTTTTGGGAAGGTGCCTAATCCTTGTCCACTTCTTTAAAAAGTCTGATTGATACTTTTCTAGTGAGGCTGGGCTGTTCCTGTTGCAAGTTCTTCCTGGCATTGACAGTACTGTTTGAGGTCCTGCCACCACAGCATCTTGATGTTGTCTGGAGAATTCTTGCTTTAACTGTAGGATACCTATAAAAATTGAAATGTGGGATGTTGAAAGTACAATACTAGTTCATATAAAAATGGCTTCTGTCATCAAGTTACTCTCCAGGACATTGGATTGTGGCTCAAGACTATTCAGCTGTGTGCCCACTGTCACTGCCTCAGGATTTCAGGCTCTTATTGCTTTTGAAGATTGCTGCTTGTCCTGTGGCTGATGGATGAGTGTTTGGGACCTCAAAGCTGTCCCAGCAGCACTTCTGAGCCAAAGGATTTTAATATGAAATAGTAAAAAAAAAGTCACTTTCTCCCCCTGCTGACTAGAGAAAATAGATCCAACAGATAACAGCTTTGAGATAAGCCAGATGTGGGTATGTTTTCCCCAGACCCAGAGCCTCGAACCCTGTGTTCATGGTCCCAGCAGCTGTACATGTGCACGTCCCCTCTGGTGTGGCTGACCTGTTATCCCATGGAAGCAGCCATTGACTCCAGAGACTGTCCGGTGCCCGGGTGGCTGCAGCAGCACCATGGTGGGAGTGACAGGTTTAATGTTGTTACAGCGCTGCTGAACAATGTTGCTGGAGCTGAAATAAAATTGAAGTAGCTGAAGCCAGCGGCTGTGCTGGCTGGGTGAAAGATGTTCCAGATGTCCTGATCACTGTGTAATTTCCAGAAATACATCTGTATTTCTTCTCCCACGGTATTCTGAACAAAGCTGCAGGGCAGCAGCAAGAGACACAGGTGGCCAGCAGCTCCAGCACACCCCAGTCCTAAGGGGAAGTCTAGTCTAAGCACATAAAAGTCTGTCTGTGTGCATCTGTGTCAGAAGCAGACACCAAATTTTTCACTTCTTTCTCATGCCAGAGAGGCTGCCTGCTCACCTGGCTTGCCATGAGCATTAGGAAGTCTCTGGGGCAGCCTGAGCACCAGCTTGTTGAGGCCTTGTTTTGGGAAACTCATCATGACCTCACCTTTTCAGGTCGTTGTGCCTGTGGTGTCACTGCCCCCACCATGTGGTGCTTATGGACAGGGCCCAGCAAAGCTCTGTGATACTGTTATCCTGGCTGGATTTGCATGCACAGCATCTGCTTCTTCCAGAGACAGATCAGAGAGCAAATGAGATGAATATGTCCCATATTAACACATCATCAGCAACCAAACATACAAAGGAAGAAGGTGGTGACTTCAGTGGAAATCATCTGACTGAAGCCAAACGTGCTTATAAATTTCCATTTCTTCTTCTTGCCAAGATATTGTTTGCAAAAAAACCCAAAAACAAAGGTTGCATTTTGAGGATAAACTCGGCCTTGCTTTAGGGTTGGAGAATCCCAGAAGTTTTTGTGTTTGGTTGTTTGTTTCTTCTTGCACTGATTTCCCGGCTATTCCTGCTTGAAAGCTTTACTGGACAATGACTGAATCGTTTTGGCTTGCCTGCCAGTAAGCAGATCATCACAAGCAAAATATTTCATGTATGACATTTTGCAGACAAACCAGAAAAGAATTTGGATGCTTCCCTTCCCCTGAACTTGCTCCCAGATCTCACGGGCCATCGTATTCAAGCAATGTGGCAAAAGCCTGCATTGCAGTGACTCCAAAGAAGCCTCAATGAGCCATCCTTATTAAAGACTGGGTCATACTCCAAGGAGAAACCTGAGCTGTGCTGCCTTTGGGCACAAAAATTGTGATGGTTCTGTTTCATGAAGACTCCCATAAAAGGGTTTGTGTGACCAGGTATGCAAGGCTCAACACTGATGTTAAATGGACCCTTTGTACATGATGTTTTATGCCCCAAAAACCAGTGTATTCAAATGCTGATTGTAACAATAACCTATCTCCTCCCACAAAAATATTGGACAAGATGCTGGATCAAAGTAATCTCTTGGACCTGATTATTTAAAGTTTTCGTTATTTTGAGACCACTGAGTCAGAAACGAGCTCTTCCTGAGCACGCTGTGCACTCAGCAGCTGGATGCCCGTCACATAAGTAAAGATTCTGGTGCTGTTTCAGGAACTCTGCTCAGCGCTTGTTTCCCAGGAGAGGTCCAAGGCAAGGTGTTGGTGACCTTGAGGTGTGACCTAACCCCAAAAGCTGAGGTCTTTGGATCATCAGTTTCTAATGGAATATTGCAATGAGGTACCTGGAAACAAACCTGTTTTAATTATAATGATCCCTAAAATCTTGATGTCTGTCACTAGGTTGTGCCATGCTGTCGGTTGGGTCACCACAATGTCTAAGCCTGCTCTCTGAGGCAAACTTCCTCACTAGAGCAGAGAGAAGTCTTGTCCTGAGGTCTGGACCTCTCTGGAGGCCTGAGAGTATTTGCTCTCAGCCCGATGGGTGGCTGGGCAGAGGTGTGGCCTGGGAGGCCCCATCTGCTATCAAATATCCTCAGCTCACTCGTGCTAAATGAAGAGTGCCCTTGTGGCCAGGGTACAGCTGGGCTACGAGCCATGGGTTTGTGCACAGAGCAGGCCAGGCCTAAGGCTTTGGGAGCTCAAATACACTCCTGAGGCTGGCCCTCATCCGGCAGCCTATGCGAGGCATCGCTCCACAGCTGCAAAGGGCACATTGCACTTGCCTTCCCACTCAGGGCTGGGTAGTCTCAGTTTTGAGGCCACTGGGATTTGAGTATGAGGCTGGTTCTTCAGAGGCAGCATTCTAGGTTCTTAGCTCTATCTCAAAGTTTTGTGCAAATTCTCTAGCAAAAGTAAAGTTTTGTAGGAAAGTCTAACCACAAATCAGCAGAGGTGGTAAAAGGGAGTGGGTAGGAAAGAAACTTGCTCACCTCCAGTCTATTTTAATTATATGTTGTGAAGTAAAGGGGTTTTAACTGTGCCAATCAAGTATCCTCAGAAGAATAGATCTGCATGTTTTATCTTCAGTAACACTGGGGTTTTTTTCACTTTTCTCTAGGGAATTAAGCTGCTCCTTCATGAGGTGGATCTGGAGCAGTGTGTGCCTGTGTCCCAAATTCCTGGTAAGGGGAGAGGAGTTATGTAACGAGCACGAGGAGATCAAAACTCCTGCTGTGCTGGGCTCACTCAATAAGAATGGCATCAGGGGAAAAGACGTGCCAAAGTAGGCTTAAATAAACAGCACAGAGGCAATGAACCTGAGTGACATATGGAAGGGTTACAGGGAAGACACAGTAATTTTAGTTGTGATTTAACAGTTTAAAGGAGCAATGGCAGATTAGGGGTAAATCCAGTGTTCATCTGTATGTTACAAACAGCTGATTATTTTCATTAGAAAGTTTTTTCTTTTACTTTTGCTTTTTTTCTATCCAGTCTTAGCTGCCTGGTGTGAAATCTGGCAGTGTGTGTTGGATCAGAGCACGTTCCCTCTGAAACCCAGTGTAAAGGCTTCCAAAGGCTTGTCAGTTTTCCAGGGTCTAGTGAACTTCACAAATATTTATCAAGCAGATAAGCTTTTACAGCAACTCATTCTAAACCATCCAAGTTATTTCTTGGAAAAGATAAAATTTGTTAAGAAAAGAAACCCTCTTAAAATTTCCTAACAGATAGCACTCCAATGACAACTAGCCTCCTAAATGCCCATCATAAAAGGGAAGAATAGCATGGCATTTGATCTCCTGCTAAGAAACTAGCTAAGAACAACAAATATTGTCCCTGTTTGATTTGAAATGGAGCCACGCACATGCTGGCACTCCTGTGTAGTCCTTGCAGTTCTGCAGTGTTTTCCCACCATGCTTGGAGCCTTTGTACAGGCAACGTGTCTGTGTGTCTCCGTAGATATTTGGAACTACTCAAAGAGGTTCACACTGCTCACCTTCCCCCATTCCTGATGTAAGTATAGATGGGCTGTAGCTCCTTTCTAAAACCTGCTTGGTTTTACCAGGTTTTTAAACAGTTACTCTGTTGTGTCTGAAAAACAAGAGGAAGACTATAGGCTATTTTATATTATTCATGTGCATGCTACTTTTTGACTTTCTCAGAACTTGGCGTAACAGAGTTTTCATTGCTCAGATCCCCCTCTCTTCCTCAAGCCTAATGAAAGCCAGCTATAAATCAGCCATGCAGTGCTTTCACAATGCTGGGACACACACAAGAAGGGGTCTGATGGGCAAATGTCGTTGGTAAAAGGCCAGACTAACTTGAAGGAATTCCAAGTTAAACAGAGACCCTTTAACAAATTTCCATTGGGCTCTGACAAGGTTAGAGCAGGTTGTGTGAAGGGCAAAATAATCTCTCAGCACTCAATAGGAGCAGGAGGTCTGTAAACTCTGGGGGATCATTGGCATTTCTTGCTCTTTGCCTCCCATTTCTGGTCTGAAAATTGTCAAGGCCCCAGTCTCTTCAGAGCCTCATCACTGCAAAAAGACACTCTTCCCTGGCAGTCTTAGCTGGCTTTGGAACACAAGGGTCCACTGGAAATGCCCCTGGTGTCCCTCAGTGGTGATAGGCTATTTTACACTGATTGCAGTGTCTTAGTGTTCCCTGTGAAAATGAGAAAATGCCCACCTTTGTTAAATGTCCATGTTTTCAGAGATGTGGAAAGAGATATCAAAGGATGTGGGGAGATAGGAAAGAGAATGTTGCTTGCTTTTTCCTTTAGGATTGGGATAGCTGAGTCTCACAGAGGTGTTCCAAGTCCTACCACTGCTTGGAAATGAAAACCAAGGCGGGAAACAAAGGCTTGGCTATGGCAACAGTGCAGCTGGGAATGCTCATTACAAATAGTGTGTGTCATTATGGTGGTGTGGAAAAGCTCTTCAGTACCTCTACTACCTTCCAAGAACTCCTATCTTCCTTCCCTCCTCTTGGCACACTCTTGCAGTCTGCTTCTAGGAGGCCTTGTACATCCCGCTTTGTGTTTGTTCTCCTACTCCTGGCCCTTGGTTCTTCCATCAGCTGTTTTCAAATAACATTTTTGCCACTCTAATACACACTAGACATCTAATTTTGAAGAAGAAATTATCCCAGATGCTTTTCTGACTTGCACTGTAATTCATTTTTCTTAAACAGCAGCTTGATTTTTAATCTTCCAAAAGTAATGTAGCACTTTGGAAGAGCAGCCTCATTTGGGCCTCCTTTACCTGCTGTTTCACATTTCTGTGATGAGAATTACAAGTAAAATCACATTTCAAGGTCTTTAATCATGATCTGAAGGTTAATACCAAGGGATCACCCTCTGCATTTCCCTCAAATCTTAGCAGGAATACTTGGTTCCTGTGCATGTCACAACTTCTGTGCCATACCAGCTACTGCCTGGTTGTGAAACCATAATAGAAAATTGCTTGGTTGGAGGTGAAGATAAGCTGTGATATGGTAATGTGTCACTCTGGAGTTTCATAGGGGAGCCCTTGATAGAAAGCCCTGTTCAGTGATGTAAATGCTCTCAAAATTTGCTTTAGGAGACTTTCTTGTTTTCTTTTTATCAGCTTGAGAGGAGACAACTTATGAAGAATTTGCACAGGAACTCAGACTTTCAGCCAATAAATATTTGCATGCTCCCAAGTGAAAAGCACACTGGCCTTTGGCTGAGAGGTTGCATGTGACAGGGACAGAGTTGTGTGGAGTGCTGAGCTGCTGGGGAGAACCTCTTGGCTCTGCAAGGCTTTTAGTTCAGATGGGCAAGTGAGCCCTGTTGGCCAGCAGGGTGCTGGCATGGCAGAGCCACCTGCACCCGTTGGGCCAAGCTCATGAAGACTGTTTCATTATATGAAAACTTGAGTCTGTGACCAGCTGAACACACTGAGCTCTTGGTAGTGAATATAAGTATAAACACCCTGTACAACTGGCCAGTGACTCCCTTATGTCTTTCCTGGAGATTTCTTACCAGAAGAGCCTATTCACTTTGCCTTCCTCAAGGAAATTTGATCCTGTGCATCTTTAATCTGCTCGTCTGGAACTGTGACGTCCAAGGAGATCAGTTGTCTTTAGATAGATCTGTATATGCCACTTCTGTAAGTATGTTCTATGCATATTTTAAAATCACATAGCAGGAAGAACAGCATTTTCTCCTTAAACCCACTGCCCAGCAACAGATTGAGAAACCAACACTCTTAAAGTCCAGTGCTCCACCTCCGTCTCTCTAGTATAAGTAGTGCAAGATTTTCTGTGAAACAGAGCAAAGCTTAATTACTAAACCTGTATTACTTCTGTACTTCAGCTCTACCTCCCTCATCGTAGATTGCCACAGGCTCCTCCTGGGCCTGGCCTGCCACTTCATTCTAAGTTTGGCTGCCAACATGGTGGAAGGGCAGGGAAGAGGGTTGTAGCTGAAATAAGCCAGACAGTAATTAGACAAGCAATGTTGCTGACCAGTGTTACTATTACTAAGCTATTTATTGGCTATGCCTGCAGGACGTGATGGAGATGCTGGTCTAGCTCTGAGTAGAACAGCTTGAGCATTAGAAGCTGTGACCGGCTGATCACACCAAGTGATTGCCTTTGTTTGGACACCTCAGGTAGTTCACTGGGACCTATTTCTCCATAGCTCCACTTCTGACCCTTTCTCCATAGCATTGTCCTGTCTCTGGAACCACATGTTCCTTTCTGCTTGGAATAGCAGAACAGTGTTTGGTTCAGCTTATGCCTCATAAAACACAGAGATCCTAGACCCAAGGATTCTACTGTGATAGACATAAATGTTCTTACTGGAAGCCACATTAAACCAAAGGTTTCCATGTGTTTGAGGTGTGACTGTCTGGCTCTGCTTCTAGGTTCAATATGAGCACAAGTCCTAACCTGCTACTATGTTGTTTGAAAACAACCACCAGAGACTCTTGGGTGATGCCAAGAAAGGTCATTGCTCGCTTGAAATGCAAGGGCAAAGTGGGAAGGTATGAAGGTATGTGATTGCCAACGCAATAGTGATAATGTGGAGTTACAATCAATAAAAATGTACTCATGAATTGCTTTTTTGATGGTTGCACACACACATGCAGCATCCATTGGATGCCAGTAACTCCTAAACATCTAACTTTACCTGTGCCCAGGTAAACCAGACTTTCTGTAACTTCTAACTCCCAACAGTGTGGCAAATGCAATTTGAAGCTTGCTAGGTCATGGGCTATTTGTGTTGTTCAGTTTTATCAGACACAAGTGTGATGCTAAGATCCAAAGAGTGATGACTTCATCCTTTAGATACCAAAGCTAAATATTCCAATTTTGTGAGAAAAAAAAAAGACACCATTTTATATCTCTGTGAGATGTTGTTGGTACTTTTTCTGTCTCCTACCTTAACTCAGGCACCTAAGGGTTACATTTTTCTTGTTGACTCCTTTTTCTCAGGTGAATTTACAGTATCTACACTGAGCCCTTACGGCTTGATCCAAAATCCGCACAAAGGGATAAAATATTTTTAGAAAACTTCTTTTTAACTTTAATGCCTGTGGTGTCTTTTCAGGAAGAATTTGCAGTGATTTAGTAGCATGACTACCATATAACATGCTATAACTAGCATGACCTACCTAGCTTTGAAGAGAGGTGTAATAAAAAGTAAAGACAAAATTGCATGGTCTTGGGGAAAAGAAAACAGAATACGCAAGAAAGCTGAGAAACTTTGTTTCTTCCCCATAATATCTGCTGGTTTAATAAGAAACACAATTTTTCTAAAACCTCAGCCATGGATATAATCACTGCAACCTTACAGAACAAGACACACATTACAGTAGGATGTCTTGAAACACCCTTTTCTTTGTTGATCTGTAGTATCCCTGGGAAGAAAGAAACCTGACCTTCATTTAAAAATGAATCATTGATTAAGTGTCTGAGCAACAGTTTAAGAAAAAAGAATAGGAAAAGGGCACAGCAGATACGTTGATGACTAGTCAAACAGCAGAGAGCAGAGTTGCTCTTGCCAGGTATGCATCATTCTAATGTCACTCTTTTGTCCCCCCAAAGGATCAGTGTGGTTTGTAGATGTACACAAATATTGGGAAGTGGCAGACTCTCTTACAAATATAGCCCCTCTCACCTCTTTGTTCTCGGTACATGTCAGCCAGGATCAGCAGGGTATAATGAGCCCTTTCAATACCTTCATTTTTCTCTTCCATTTTAGGGTTGTCTATTTAAGCCTACTTTTGGTTTTGCTGTAATGTGATGCTAATTCTATTATAAATCAAAATGTTGACAGGCGTATGCTTCCTCTGTAGATTTAGAGCTTGTGGGTGAATAACATGTCTGTGTGCCACATTTAGCTTTGTGCTTTGCTGGAACAGTTTGTTCCAACACATCAGTTTTTTTCTCCTAGACCTCACCTTTCTGGCCATATGAAATGCAAGCTGCTTGCTGTTTCATATCTTGCTCCTTTATAATGAGCTAATTTTTTTCCTACACTGTCTTCCTTCTACTGTCCCACCTTTTCTACATCTCTGTGATCTTTCAAGCAGGAAAGGGATCTCTTCAAGCGAAGTGCTGTTGTGTATTTAGGGTAACTGATGGTGCTGTTGCTGATGGGTATTTAGGGTAACTGTGGTGCTCTAGTGGCCCAGGGTCCCTGGAGAAGACCATGGGGATGGTCATGGTTCCCAGGGAACTGAGAGGCATTGAATTTGCATCCTGTGTTTTGATGCCAAGTTCTGGAAGGAGAGCCTAGGCCTTTCTTAATGTCTCTGTTTTCTTGTAAGCAGGAGCTGCAGTTGCCATGGATATGTTTTGAGATCTTAAATGGAAGGGGAAAAGGTTGAGAAGGCACATGCCGTGGTGCAGCCCATGCACTTAGACCACAGTCTCTTCAGGAGCTGCAGCCAGGTAGGCCCAAAGTCAGCAGTGTGAAGTCCGAACTTGTCTACAGAATGGACAGAAGGAACCTGGACAAACAGCAAAGAAGGACTGGTTGAACATGATTTGTGAGTGCCAACCAGCAGTGAATGCTGCTCAAGAATCAGGAGTCAGTGGACCTGCTTCTCAGCAGCAACATGCAAAGCTACCCCCATATCAGTCCTGTGTTGGGAGCAGACCCCAGTCCTTGAACTACACCCACCGTGTGCTGCTACTGGAGCAGAGAGCAGAGTAATGTGAAAAGAAACAGCACATCTGAATTTCCTCTCCCTATTTATAGTTCTGTTCAAGGGAACACAACATTTTTCCTGGAAAGGAACCATCTTAAAACTATTGGGTGGAATAAGAAAAGTGCATGGGTGCTTTCCAAGCTATCTCCAGATTCAAGAGTTGGTGTGGGAATAGATTTGGACTAAAAATACCCATTGATTTAATTTTTGGCAGGCAAAAGGCAGCTACCTGAGGGACATCATAGGTAGCTGGGGCTTTTGAAGAAGTGCCTGCAGATTTTATCTGGGATTTGTGCAGCTGGCTGGACCATCAGAGGTGTACGTATTACTGCATTTTTCCCAGTAACACCAGACTTTTTGGTGCTTAGTGCTCTTCTGTAACAATGTTTGAAGTTGATGTAGAATGAAAAATGCCCCAAGTGCCAATGATGACTCCTCACTTTGGAGGGGGAGGGTGTTGGCTGTTAGCCCAGCCCAGGCCACTGGTTTCAGATGAGCCTGGAAGGTTTCTGTTTTAATTCAGAATTGTGCCTCCTTTGGCACAAATCATTACAAAAGACAATTTTCTGTTGGAGAAACTCGCAGTCCCTGGCATACTCTCCTAAAACTCTGCTTGTGCTGATCTTTCTTCTTTTCTTCTATTACCATGCTTATTAGGCAGGCACTTGATACACCTGGGCTCTCGCTCATCAACCTATCCTGGAATCTTTTAGGATTGTGGTACTTCAGGAAGGACCAAATCATTTAGGGGTCCTACAGACACCATGTGTCCCTGTGTGCCTCTCTCCCCCCATCTCCTCAGTGTCCTTTGTGATATGCTCGATCCATTGCTGCAGCATCACCTGGTGCCCCAACCCCATCACCTGTCTGTGCCCCGCTTGGCTGTGCAATGGTGACATTGGGACTGGGTTCATCCCACAGCCATAACTGCAGCCACAGCTGGGTCACCATCTCCAGCATCACCACCACATCCCAAAGGCAAGGACCCCAGGACCTGGGAAGGTTGAGGATCCTGACAGCTTGGGTACTGATGACCCACAGAGACTCCCAGGACCAAGTCATTTGGGGATGTTAAGGGCACCCACCGCACCTCTGGGGACTCAATGTGTATCTGCTTTTAGAAAAACAGTATTGCAAAGAAAAAAGTGATCTTAGTAAATATTTATCTGAGTGCCACATACAGTATATATTTAAATTGACTCGCTGCTTTCAGTAACAGGTTTTGCCAGCAAATGGACAGTCTTCTGTGTGAAATAGTTCAGTTCTAACAATTAAGGATCTGTTAGGTTTCCACCAGATGAATAGTTATTTAAGTAAGTGAGGATATATGTCCTGCACTATTTAATATCTAATAAAATTCTTTTAATGAATGTGTGAGCTAAGATTAAGGCTGCTAATTTAATCGCTGACAGCAGAGTGTCTCTATGTGGAAAAGAATGCTTTTGCATTGACACATTAATTGTTGCTAATTTTTCCATGCAGTTATTTTACATGCAGAGATCCAAAAAACTCCATTTTCCTGGAGGCAGGAATAAAACTGCAAAAGCTTTAGAGGAAGCTGGGCAGGGAGCTGTGGTTTTGACTTTCTGACAGAAAAAAGTCATTTTGGAGGGGAGCAGAGTCTGTGACTTTTTATTGGAAAAATCAGTCAGGTGGAAAACTCTTGATCAGTCATCCCAGTTGCCTCAACGAGTTCTGAACATCTTACTTCCCAATACCCAGTACCAGTTTCAGGTGTTTGGGGAAGAACTGTGGCTTCTCACTGGCCAGTCCTGCACTCCCAGCACACTGATTTCTCCAAAACAAGTTCTATGATTTTGTATGAGTGCTGCATCTGCTGCATGTTAAGTTAATGCTGTGTGTGCTGGTGTCAGGCGACTGAAAGAATAAATAGCCTCTAAGCAGACAGGAGGCTATATTTAGATCTAGGCTGAGTATGCCCTCTGCCTGCCAAATGCAAAAAATCCAAACCTGAATGCCTCTTCATTTCCTGCTAGAGACTTACATACAGTTTTTTCCTCCATGTGTTTTAAGACTTTCAAACATGGTTTCAGCCCTGTGTCAAGCAGCTGCTCTGTGACAGCTCCAAGAACACATGGTGTGACTTCCACACTGTCAGGGCCATGGGGCACTAACAAGGGCCCTCCCTGCCCCTGCCCAGCCTCCCCTGGTGCCTCTCCTCAGCCCAGCCACGGGCCAGAACCTCGAGTCCCTGCACCAGTGCTGCCATAGGAAGCTGATCTCCAGCTCAGCGCAGCCATGGCTCTGCCAAGCCCAATTCCATTCCCAAGGCCCTGCCCAGCCATTCTGGGACCATGTCTGATCCTGGTTTCCTGCACCAAGTCTGAACTTGACCCTGGAGGTACATCCTGGCCTTGCCTTGTCCTATACTCATGCCCCGGGAGTTGCTGGAGCTGCTCCCAGTGTTCCCTGGTCCTTGGCTGGGGTGGTAGGATAGGTCCCCCTGGGAACACCCACCGCCTCTGTCATTCACAGTGCCCTGACACATGTGGTGTCCAACCTTCCAAATGCCACCACAGAAAGACCCATTTCACCATTTCAGCTAAGAAAGATTAGTCCAGAGAGGGCTTGGGCTAAAGTGTACATGAAGGACTTCTATGGTTCCTGCGTTTTCACCAGGAGCACAGGACTCCCCTTTAAAGAGGCAGTGTGTCTTTGGGAAGCAGCCTCTGTCACAGTGGAATATAGGGGTTCCTGAGTTAGATTTAAATGAAAGGCACTGGATATCACAGAGGAATCCAGCTGTGGGACTCAGCATGGGCTAAATTTATCCTGTTCTCTGCACTCTGCTGTACTCTGGTTTAGAGGTTTGACAAATGGTCTACAGGTCTGAATATTTCAGAAACAGCCTGGCATTAAGCCCAGGTTCAAATAGGAAGTAAAGACGGCCAAAAGACATTGGGAAAAGAAAAAGAGCTGCTTGTCACCAGCACTCAGAGGACTTTAGCCTTTCAAGAGGAGATTCTGAGCTCCTGATGAGAGCAGACTTTCATAAACTGCATTCTAGTTTTGCAATTGTATAGCCAGGCTGGATCTTTTGTTCCCAGAACTTCTGAAGTTGCTAAAAAAAAAAATATCAGGTATTGAAAGCCTCTTTTTTTCTTCCCTTTTGCCAAGACTGATCCTCCTCAGTAATGCTGAGCCTGTGTACACTGCTCTATCAAGAGGGAAACTGGAAGTTATCATGAAATGGAGAACCACAGCATACACCTTTCTGGGAAAGACAGTTGAAGAGATAGGACAGTTGAAGAGATAGGACTCCTTCCCTGTGCAGACTACGTGTAGCTATCAGTGGAAAACCACCTAATCCATACGCCCAAACTGTTTGGAAATACATTGTAGCATCAGTCAGGTTGCTCAGGTCCCATTTAATGCCCAGCACAAAGTAATGCTTCATGACCTGCTGTTTGAGAAAAGGATGGTTTATTTTAGATGTTTCAGTACATGACTATGCCTCACTGGGTCATCTGTGTTTTGAATGCAGCAGATTCTATTGTGTAGGTACATATATATATATATGGTGTGTATGTTAGTGAGAGAAACTAGGGGTGACTATTGAACTGCTTCCACTTCTCATTTCTGTGAATGAGACAGACATCTGTGTCATTGCTTAACCTCAAGCCAAGCATACAGTAAATACTGGATGGTGGTATTAGAAGCTTTCTACACAACTCACTGGAGAAGTAGCAAGGAGTTTTTCCACAACCAAATGCTTATTTCCAGTATCCAGCAGAATGCAAGTCTCCTGGATGAACTGCAAATTCAAAACTGACTATGAATGACCAAGGGAATGATACAATTTCTTTAGCTAGACAGGTAAGACATGGTCTTTGATCTTGGACTGTAGTAAAAATGCTGCTTTGATTTAATTGTCAATTAAATGGGTATAAATCAGGAATTGCTCGTGTAAGTCTTACATCGCTACTTCACCTTCTGGTAAGTCTCATGGGCTCAGTGGTGATGTGATCTAATTTAAAATACTCTGGAGCACTTTTCTATTTGAAAGGAGAAAGTAGATTAAAAAGAAAAGGTGTTTTACAAGGAAAAGTCAAGGCAAGAACACTCAGCATGAAAGTCTGGTTAGACACATGCCAGTGTTTAATCCTTACTGTTCCTAATCCTTCAGGCCAGGCTTGCAATACTGGGAGCTTTTTGGTTCTTGCTCCTGGACATACCGACTGCTAAGAGGACAGAGCAGCCCCAGTCTCCTCGTTTCCTGTTGGCTTTGTAGGAACAGTGTGAAGGACAAGACGCAGCATATGTTAAACGTATGTGCCTGTGGGCTACATATGCCATGCAGCTGGAAGGCTGCTGCCTCATAGGAGTAATAAGTAATATGGCCAAGAAACAACCATTATAATCAGGCATATGGGCAGCCAAGTGAGTAATACTGTCAGGAGGAATTCCTACAGTACAGCAGTTGTGAAATACTGATTAAAAAGTCCTAAAGTGGCTGCTTTCCCCCGACAAGTCATTCCTGCTGAAGCAGGCATCTTTCCAGGCTAATAGTTTCTAAGTGCACTTTCAAGCTTACACGTTTTGGATGTCTTTAGCTGAAACGGGTTTGTTCTTCCTGTCTGTGTGTGCAATGCCTCCTACCACAACTCATCATTTCAGCTTATCATCACCCTCCTGGGCATCTTGAGTTCCTTAACAGAACTGACTAGAAACCTCCCCTCATGCATCATTTCCTGGACAACTCAGTCAAAACCTACAAATAAGATAAGCTTTCTTATGGTAAAGAGAACACTAGATGTATCAGCTGCTTTTCTTCTATTTTACTTCTTTTTTTTTTTTTTCTTCTTCTCCTCATCCTTATTTTATGTGAAAGGTGAGGATGAAATCTGCCTCTGTCAGATACTGGCTGCTGTTAAAAATAGACATGTCTCCAGTAAGATGTTTTGGGGGATGGGGTATTGCTGGCAACCTGATCAAACCTATCACTTTGCAATTTTTGCTCTCCTACTTTTCTTTTTCTTTT
>VZTI01005479.1:1067873-1084507 GCA_013397865.1 Struthidea cinerea
CCCCACCTCCAGTTACATGAATACATTGTTGCTCAGAAGTTTTGTTACTTATTCTAAATGAACTCTTGGTACAGTAGTACCAGCAACCTAGAAATGAAGCAAGTTGTTATGCAAAGGTCAACAATGAATATTACATACACTATTTATTTAATTTAGCCAGTGTTAGAGCTTCATCCCAATAATACTTGATTATTGTGAGAAAAGCCATGTTAATAATATTTAAGATAAAACTGAAAACAGAACTTAGTAACATTCCTGTTCTGCAAAACCATGTCTGCTGCAAAAGAGCCTTAGGATCTTGACAGCATCTCATTCAGCACAGACGTATTCATAATATTGCTGTGGGCTCCTGAGAGTTATTCTGCTGCACTCAAGGGTATTATTGGTGCTAGTTCTGCCTGCAGTCTGCTCAGCCCCTCACTACCAAAAGTGTTTGTCAGACTCATTTTGGCCTTTTGAGGTCTCCAGTTAAAAGAAGCGCTAAATCTACAAGACATTCTTAGCTGTTGACATCTACAAGACATTTTCCTAATCAAAAGAAGCAAGTTCAGAGTATGGTTGTTATTACAACTCCTGTTCTTTTTTAAACTTCCTTATGGTAATTGTGCCAAATGTCACTATTTGAAGAACATGAAGGAGCTGATCAAGTTAAATTCCAAGATTGCTTTGTCATCATAAAAGGGTAAGGAGTGACTGCAAATATTCTTTATGAAAAACAAATGGAGGGCCTAAGTTTCTTTTCCCTGCTTTTTCTTGAGTGGAGTAAATCCCAATTTGTGGTGGCAGGTATGAGAGAAGGACAAGAATCCGAGGCAACAATCCAGGGGAAAATGCATGCTAACACCTAAAAGTGAAATAATTGAGAGTTGGTTCCTCCTTGCACACTTAAGGCTGGAAGTTAGTGACAATTAGTGATGAAAGTCACTCTTTCCTCCAGTAGAACGATGTCCTGCTTCAGTTTAGTGACATTTTCCTATTTGTGTTTGTTAAGTGTCTCTTCTGGAGCACGAATGACACTACAGAAGACAGCTGTAATTTCTTCTGCTCTGTGCAATAAAAGCTTCACTCTTGAGGGTTCAGAGTAGAGCTTTACAAGTTTTAAAGAAATGTATATATATTGGTGTGTGTGTGTGTCATATATACACACACACATAGCTATATATCTGCATATAAGGGCAAACTCATAGTTTATTAATGTTTTTGTGGCTGTAAATACTGATTATGGAGGAAAATGTAATAAGGCCTTATAAAAATAATATATTAGTACATGGTATAGTACAGGCTCCCATTGCAACTCAGTTGCTATTTGCTAATTAACAAAATTAAGTTTCCCAGACACAAATGGGAATTATTGAGGTTCAACTGTTATTTTGATTTTTGGTTGTTTAAAAATTTCCATGGCTAATCTCCTCTTTATATGTATCAGATGCTCTTCAAGGTTAGCTTGTGTAATGCAGTGCTGAGAGCAGCTGAATTTTCTTGCTGGTGCTGGTGACTCCAAATCTCGTGCACATGTACCTGTCCTACCTCTGGAGCAGAGGTACCTGCAATTGCCTGGCTTTCACTGGCAGGTATACAGGAAATCAGTAGTGGTATTTGATGTGATTGGCTCAGTTTCATTTGGGGGAGTTTACAGTGGTGATCTGAGATCTCAGCAGCGTTTGGACAATGTGGTTATGCTGAGATGCAATATTGGACAGAAGTGAGAAATACACTTGCTCAGAGACCCATATGTCAATTCCTCTGAAAACTTCTCTGCTGAATGTGGATACCACTGCTGGGAGCACAATAAAAAATAAAAGTTTGCTTTAGGAATTGTGCTGTCCTTTGTCAACATCTTTTTGTAACTATACTATGAGCTTGAACTTGCCCTGTTGCTGTGTGAGCTCATGAGTGGATTGGCAATGTACTAGTGAATCTTTTTTTTAATGTCAAAACATTACAGTGCATTTAGAGTTGCCACTGGCTAAAGCCATTTTAAGTGAGAGAGCATGAATGAGATTTGCCGTAAAGGTCCTTCCTTAGTAGGTCACTGAAGGATGGAAAGCCTCACCCCACCTGCCTGTGTGAACTTGGCTGTTTATCTCCATAGCAGCGGGACCTGGGGTTCCCTGCAAGGTGAACTGTTGAATGCACATGCTGCCCATAGACAAGGGGGTAATTGTATGCCTGACAGAATGATCTCAAAGTATCAAGAATTGTGATATGTGATACACATGAAAGATGGAGTGAGGGAAAATGGAGACAAAACCATAGGAGAGTGATGACAAAGTCTCTTTTGAGTAAAGATCTTGTTGATGATATGATGTTCCCAATGGGAATGGTGTCACTTCAACCATTACCTCTTCAGGAACAGATTTCCATTCATATCCCAGCATTTGGCTCTGTTAATGGAACCTCTTTGTATGGAATAGCTGCCCCTGGAGGGCAGGATATGTCATGCTGGTATGTCTTCATACCAAGCACAATGCATGAAAAAAGCCATTTTATGCTAGCAAAGCAAAGAGTTAAATTCTGCTCACTGAAGAAAAACACAAAAATGAGAAAACTCAAGTACATTTGGCACTTTTCCCTTGGATTAGAGGATATCTGACGCATCTCAGCTTCAGAAACCTCAAGAGACCAATTCAGAAATTCACCAAAATGGTATTTTTCAGTGGGCCTCCATCTACTTCTCACTGTTATTTGGGACAGAAGAATGGTGTCCTTTTTGTTGAGTACCAATGAAGCTTTAAAATCTCTTTCATTCAGAATAGTTAAAAAAGGTAAAAATACAATTGGAAGCTCTGTGGCCGTTGGAGAGCATATCTGTGTTCTGCACATTCTGCCAATATTGCCGCTGATAAGGGAGGTGCAGCCAGCCCCATCTATCAAGCTGTTACTTTTTACATAAAGGTGAACACAGCACATTTTAACATCTGGGGTTTTTGGATAGGCTTGTGTCCTTCTAAAAAGCCACAAGACATCAATTGCACTTATCACTGGAAATCTTGCAGTTTGCACAAGAAAAGCCACAGGCTTTAAGTTTTTACTAAAATCATGTAAGTATTCTGCATTTTCTTCTCAAGGATAACACTCTTCACTGTCTTATAATTAAAATCTCCTGTGCTTGGTAGAAGCAAAAAGGCTAAATTGGTTACAGAGATCTATTTTTTTAACAGCTTTTCTTCTCTGTAAACCATGGGGCACACCAGTATCACCTTAAAAACAAAAACATAAAATATGAATATGTGCTTGTAGATTTTATGCATTGCTTACATATCTTATGTTAGAACTAATATGTCTTAGTCAGCTATTTAATGTTATGTGACCCCTTGCTCTTGCATTCCAATGTCACCAGTGTCACACTATTAAACATTAACTTGACAATTATTTTGAAAAGCACAACCTGATTTCATTAACCTTTTGTAAGGACACTTGATGTTAAAATATGACATTACCTTGTTCTGAGCCTAACAGGGTGGTGCACTTCATGCTTTATTGCTCTTAATGCTGTATTAGCAGATACAATTCGCCTTTTCATAGAGATAATTAAATAATTATCTATTTATTTGGCCCTTGGGTCTAAGGTGCAGGTATACTTCAGTGTTTATTACAGAAGCTAACAAAACCTTTTGGTGGGATATTAAATCCTTAATTGCTTTCTGTTTAGAGATGTCCATTAGCCATTACTGCTGAAAACGCTAAAAATACCAACAATGCTTCCATATCCCCAGTGAGACTGAAAATGGGCAGTTGCCCATGTTTCCTGCTAATATTCAGGGGCAGTTTCCTCTCCAAGAGCCTTATTTTCCTGAATAATTCCTCAGCTGTCCAGTTTGGCCTCTTAATGATTTCAAATATTTTATGATTTAATAAAAGAAATTAATAAAATAAGCTTGATACCAATTTCAGCCTAGGGCTTTCTTTTCTCTCATTCTGTACCAGTAGTGGAGATGATTGCTTTTCTAGCAGTAATATTCTTCCTAGGTATCTTTTCTAGAGAGTGCTATAGAGTTCATCACTGTGCTCTGAGTTCCTCTTATTTGTCTAGGGACTTTGGGTTTTGTGGTGTTTTGTTTTGTTTTGTTTTCCATATGGTTCATGCAGGAACTAAGCTCTAGGCTAAAGATATATAAACAAAACCAGAAATTATGGGGGTCTTATCTCTCAAAGTAATTTTTCTTTATTAATTTTTGGTGCTGATGAAATCCCAAGCAAACTCCTTATTTGGTCAGTTTAGGACAAGGAAGAGGTAAAGAAGAGACACCAGCTGTCAGATGGAGAGCCTTTCCAAAAGCCTTTAGACCAAACTTTAAGGGATACTCAGTGTAAACAAGAACAGTATTTCTGAGTAGATGCAGCTCTTTAATCTTTCCTGGGATGTCCCTGGGACAAGAGTTTGTGAGACACTATTCTGCTGCTAGTTGTCAAAACAGGATCTGAACAATGAAATGGAGAAGGAAAAGCTCTCATTATTTTCCTGCTCATCTACACCTCTTTCTTTTTCCTGTAACTCTTGTGCTCTGGCTGAGCTGGGATCACCAGTGAAACTTCTGTGCTTTGTCGGGAGATGGGCAATGCATTGACTCTGAAAATAACATCGGGGACAATTATCCATACAATGAACTCCCATACTAAAGCCCTGGATGACAAGATTAACTTAAAGGTCACATAGCTAGGTATAGACCCCTGAGCTGGGTTTGCTTCTGGTGCCTGAGCCATACAGCTCTGTAATGCCATGCACAGGTGTTTCCTCATTCTAGATACATCAGAACTCCAAAGCAGGCAGAAACTAGAGAGGCACGTTATCTCTGCAGAGTGCTGGTGAAACTGCTACAGGAATTCTTTATCTGCTTCTGGTAGATTTGTTTTTAGCTTACAAGGAGTATAGACCTTAAAATATAAAATCTATTCTCTCAGTCCTGGGCAACTATGTTTGTCCAGCTGCTTCCTGATTTTTTTATGTACAGGATTCCCTTATCTCCTATCTTCTTGAAAGTGTCCAGTTGAAGCATGACAGGAGACTGTGTCTAGAAGGATCAAGAAGGATCTTGCTTTGAAAGCATTAGATAAATCAGATTCAAATCACACTGATAGCTCTGTAAAAAACCTAACTTTCTTTTCACTTGGCCTCTTCCTCAAAGAGAAATGCCCTGAATAAGAATCCACCGTGCTTCGCTTAATCTGTAAGAATAACGTGCAGTCCTGTTTCTTTTCAGTGTAGTTGTAAGCCATATCTCAGGACTGGAACACCAGTTTCATTGCCTGTACACACTACGAGGTAAGTGACTGCAGCTCACAAACAAAAGAATTTTTATGCATCTCATTCTGTGATGCTTTTACCTCCTAGTATTTAATGATGGGAATGATGGGAAAGCTTTTTTTCTCTCATGCATATGCTATAATGCTTGCAGGTGACTCCTTTGTGAAATAGCATGAAACTTCCAGTGAAGTAGTACATTGTGCTGCTGGAAATACGCACGTTTTCTGGAAGTCATTCTCCGGGTGAGACACCAGAATGTCATACCTGCTCATTTTGTTCCTCCATTTCCCAACTGCATCCTGTTTGACACAGCAGCAGACAGAGTAACCCAGGCTGATCAGGAACCAGCTGCCAACCTCTGCTACGGGTACAGCCCTTCAGAGGAGCTCAGCGGTGGCCGTTCCCAGCAGGGCTGTGTGTGGCAGCAGAGCTCACTGCCAGTTCTGAGCAGGTTGACAGCTACACTGGTGACAAACAGAGTGTCATTTCAGATACAAACTCTGCTTAGAAAACAATCCTCAGCAAATTGAGCTCACAAAGCGCTCAGATTGAGACAGTAGAAATAATTTCTATGACTTCCACTCCCGTTGCCAAGAGGAATCAAGCCTTCTTGAGAGAGGAGTACTCTGAATTGATCCAGATACAGAGCTGGGGAGGCAGAGAAGGTGAATGCTGCTGGCAGCTGGGCAGAGAGCCAGCGTGCTGTTCTCTTCCAGTCTTTCATGGCTGCACAGAGCATAACATCTCCCTCTACCATTTAGTAAATTTATGACATCACCAGCTGTTACCAGGGAAACCCAGAAACTACAGATTTGGATCTTGGCAGCTAGGTATAAAGAGAAAATATCTTGCTCTTTTGGGGGTCAAAAAGGAAAGCTGAAACAAGTTCCAGAACAACTTTGAAATGGAACAAAATTGAGGTACATCAGTAATACCAAACCAAACAATTTACCTGCTAAAGTGACAGTGTGGCCCCTATTATGTTCCTCACAGAATACAAACATAGGGGATCAAGTGCAGGACTTGTAACTTCATGCAGCTTAAACATATCCTTCAGACATAAGACCATTACTGTTGATTTACAACTTCAGTTCTGATTAGTGGATTTAACAAGTTGCTGTTAGGGATGTGGTATTCTCTCACCAATGATTTTTCAGAAGTGCTGATTGCCGCTCCTTGAGAACGAGTTTGCTGGTGTTTCACAGCAAAGGAAGTATGTAGTGTTGAATTTTGATAAAATGATGTGCAAATACCATTACTGTTCTGATGAAGTATGTGCTTTTTATAGCTTTTAAAAATGTGGGGTTTGTGAGAGCTGATGTTTTCAGACATGCATTTTATGACTTTTAGGTGCTTGGGATTTTTGAAGTTACGGAAATCACATTTTTGTCTTTTAGTAGCATTAGCTGACATTTTATTTGTGTTGCATGTTAGAATGAAAACACTCCTTTTTAAATGGATTATTATTTGAGTACTGAGTAGCTGAGACCCAGCCGATATGAGCTCTTGTGCAGGTCTGTTTGATTTCATTCACACTGCAAAAGATGTACGGGTGTGGTGTGTACTTGAGCTACCCAGAAACAAATGCAAATGTTCCATTTGCAACAGATGGAACAAGCTCGAGTGGGGACTCAAGCTGAACTCAAGTCTGGAATTATAACAGCTGCTTTGTCTCTCTTAATGCCTGCAAGGCTGTGGACTGTATGTGACTGGAGATCCCAGGTCAGAAAGTAGAGGCTGTTACGCTCACCAGATTTGCAGGAAGAACTGAGACAAACTGTATGGAGTGCTAAAGACCTGTGGACTCACCGTATTTGGCTGTATCTCCACTAAGGCGCAAAATTATGTAGGAAAAAATCCCCCTGAAGCTAATCTGGTGTTAAATATATCCATGATGAAGGTTCTTGAGTGGACATTGAGCACATTTCTAGCACTGTTCCACAACTCTTGTCTTAAACAGCACAGGAACATGTTTAATCTGATTTGTGTCCTCCATACTGAAACCCAGGCAAGATCTGCTTGCCAAACAAGGAGTCTCTTTCCCCTGTTTTGTTGGTGGCCTTGGATCCTGGAATTTGTATGTCACAAGAACAGTTTGCATACAGTCTGGATCTTGTTATCTCCAATGTGGTTCAATGTTCCCTGTTGTGCCTTGTTTCAGTGGGATAATGACCAAGGAAACTGCTGAGACATGGATGGATTGCCAGGGATATGTCATGAGAAAACTGTCCAGAGTCCTCTGCCCACATGCTGTGATGCTGGCTCACATTTCCAAAGCAGGGTTGCAGACAGAGGAGACCATTAGTGCTCTGAGGAACTTAGCTATCTATGCGAGTTCCTTTTTTATCCTTTAGAGTGAGTCGCTTGGAAAGGCTCCTTTTTTGGTCCTCTTCATTTCGACTGCTGGTTCCTTTTGCTTGTATGCCCAGTCACAGCCCTGAGACTTGTGACTGGGCCTGCAATAGCCACTGGGGCTGTTGTCACTGTTTATCTCTGTGGAGTGATGGAAATACCATTCTTCTCAACTTTTTTTAAGGACATCAAAGATGTTTCTGACAAGGAAGGAATTCAATTCTTGGGAGAATTCATGGACAACCAGGAGGGAGTTCCACATGCATTTCAGGTTGCACATTTGCTCTGAAATTCCCATGAGGAAGAAAATGTTTTGTGTGGTCATTTCATGGTGTTTGCAGTCTCTGCCATGGTTTTAGAACTTGCTGCACTCCTGTGGTCTGCACATATGTCCCCAGTACACTTTCCAAATGCTGTGTCCACTGGAGCTACTCTTAAGTACCCACAAGGGATCAGTAGAATCACAGAATCACCAGGTTGGAAGACACCTTCAAGATCACCAAGTCTAACCCATGCCCTAACACCACCTCAACTAAACCATGGCACTGAGTGCCACATCCAATCTTTTTTCAAACACATCCAGGGATGGTGATTCCACCACCTCCCTGGGCAGACGATTCCAGAACTTTATCACTCTTCCAGTAAAAAACTTTTTCCTAACATCCAACCTAAATTTCCCTTGGCGCAGCTTGAGACTGTGTCCTCTTGTTCCGTCAGTTGTTGCCTGGAAAAAGAGACCAACCCCCACCTGACAACAACCACCTTTCAGTAGGAAGTACTTTGGCGCTGTGCACACCCCACACAGGCCTTTAGGAAAACAAATCAATATCACAAGACTGCATTAATCAGACCAATATATGACACTTATTATTTTATATACACTGGCTCTTAAAATTGTAAATTACTACAGGACACCTTCACATTATTGCTGATGGACTCCCTATATGTGGTGCAGTGGAATAGGAGGGGCAGTTTTATAGGACATACAGGGACAGAAAGACAAGGAGCTACAACTGGATGGGAGCCCTGTCCTCTGAAGAAGTTACTTGTGAAGAGCCAGAAAATAAATCATTAAATCTGGCAACTGCATTGATGTGAACTGGAAACACAAATGGATGCAGCACAGTTCTCTCCATTTCTTCTGGATGGCACCATTTTGGGGAAGGTAATAAGGAACATTTCTGCTGGGCTGGTTATATTTATGATAGATGAAAGCCCCTCTAAAGATGACACTCTCTTTTTCTCTTCTGTGACCTTCCGATGTGTGTTAGGTCTTGGTTGCTGACTAAGGTAGCAACACAGAGAATCAAGCTTTTAAAGGCCCTATTTCATAAATCTAATAACAACATTAAGAGAAGCTGAGGTGTATTCTCCTCTTACAGTGTATCATTAAAAGAACTGGTATCTTTTTTTCCCTGTAAAATAGCTCCTAAAAAGCATCTGGGCTGACTTTCAGGCTCCAGTGGGATGACCATTAGGAAGGAAACCTTCCTGCTTCCTTCTTTAGAAAGACAAGAACACTGCATGAAAGACACTTTTCAAAGTATGCCTCACCATCAGCCCTGTGCTGAGGGATTTGGTGCCCTGCAGCTAGGAATACTTAGAAGTGTCATGCAGAAAAGGGACTCGAGCCAGTTCTGAGTTGCTAAGTTCCTCTAAAGGGATTTTGCCAAAAAAGGAGAAGAATTTATCACCTATTAGAACATAATTTGGCTGTACTATGCAAGCAATTTAATAAAGTCTCTGTATGTGAGTACTGGCAGTCTTTGAAATGGAAGAAGTCGGGCTGCTTCATGTGCACTGAAGAATTTTTGCTATTTACTTCACTGGAGCCATGGCTCTTCACCAGTTCCATATCCTAAAGGCCTAAAGTGCCCTTAAAAGAGTGACTGCAAATTTATAAATCGTAATCAGAGTCCTCAGCTGACATGACAACCAGCACCACTCCTACTTAGGAGCTCACCCTGCAAACCTGTAACCCCCTGTCTATAGTACCCATTCAGGAGATTGCTTTGTCCCCAGCTATTTTTACTGGATTTTTTTTTTTGACCATAAAGAGCATCTCCTTTCAAAGGAGTGTTTAATGGCAAATTATACTCCTGAGTATGTAGTGTTTCAGTGCTTGGGCTTCAAACACTCTGGAACAGGCTGATTTGTTTAATAGCTGTAGTCCTGACTGGAATGTTTTTAAACTGTGTAAGCATTCCTACTAGTTTTATGGGTTGCTAAACTTTTTATTTTTTTAAATGTGGGTACAAATTTAACTTGACAGTGTACTTTCCAAGGCTCCATTAAATAGGGCCAACTTGCTATTGATAGAGGAATATCTCTGAAATAGCTTTATGATGTCTTGCAGTGGAAGACTTTTCATTGACTCCGACTGGAAAAAGAAACCCAACCTAACATGTATTTGCGAGTGCTTACTGTGCCTTCATGTCTGTGAGACCCCTGCTGGTGGAAAGTGGAAGAGATGGGAACGAAAAATCCAAAGATAATTTAATGGAGAAAGGGATTTATTTTCAGAGTATGTTGTGTTTGCCAGTCACTGTTACTATGCAGCACCAAAGACCTCAATGCTTTGAAACTTCTCACTTACAGGTTGCAGTTTGTTGGTGTTTTCCTCACACAATTGCGTTTTACCTCTCTTCAAGTGTGTCGGTGCTGCTTTAAAAGATCAGTATAGAAATCTTGAGCTACACCATCTGGATTCAGTTTTCCTTAATTTGGTGTCAGACAAGATCAAGCTCATACAGTCCAGCTAATTAAAAGGGACAGAGTTAAACCTGCTGCATTTTAGGGATTTAAGCCTTCCTTATCCTCCTGTAAATTTTGACCTTTACAAAATGAGCTTCCCCCCTCCCCCACTAAGGAAATGGAACATAAAGCAAATGTTTGCTACTTTTCCAGAGGAGCCAAATCCCATGCATTCTGGCTGCTTTTCACTGCCACAAAAATTATTCCAAAATAATTTTTCATTATTTACAAAATGACATTGTATGTTGCTGTAACAATAACAGCTAACTTGGCCCTTTGAAAGTTACATATTTTCTCAAGAAGTTTCAATCTAATAGGCAAAGCACTGATCATGATGACCTTGGGAAAATACAACCTCAAGAAAGTAGTGGATGTTTGTGATTATTTTGAAATCTCCTGGCTGGAACAGTTTTCCATTGAGGCAATTTGTGCTTGTGTCACACCCCATGGAGGGGTTCTCTTGCTTGCCCTGTCTGCAGCCTGGGTCCTGAAGAGGTAACGAAGGAGCAGGGGCAGCTTTAGTCCCCTCTGCTGAGGAGTTTCCTGGGGAAGGAAAATGTGCTGTGCATAAAAAACCTGTGTAACTCTTGTCTGATTGTCTGCCTGATGACAGGACTAAACAGAGCTGGGGTGGGTACCAATCCATGCCATGTAGACTTGTTTCCTCTGTTCCCGGGAGCGTGACTGAGCCTTGGGAACGGTTACTTAGTGGGATCATTGAAAAGGCTTGATGAGCTGCTGAATTCTTTCTTGTCTAGTTTCCTTTGTCTAGGTTGCCTCAAATTATCACTGAACTTTATTATTTTTATACACACACAACTTTTAAATCCACACAGATGACAATTTTTGTGCTGAAAATGCATTACACACTTCTCAGACCTTGCAGCTGGTTGAGCACCAATGAAGAAAATAAATTTGGTAACTGAACTGGGAAAGAAAGGTGCTTGGAGATGCAGTTTCTAATGCTTTCTTGTAGATATTCCCATCAGACCATAGAAAGAACTCTTCCTGTCTATATTAAGAAAGAAACAGGAGAATATAAAAAATTTAAAAAGTCTTTTAAAATTAAAACCTTTGGGAGCTTAATTAAATGTACTGTGAGAAAAATGTGCAGTTCACTTACAACTATTGACTTGAGGTTTATACAGTATTGCCAAGTCCTGGAATGAATAAAGCTTTAATGTTGGAGCATTTGTTTGGTGCATTTTTTTAGGCTGAAGCAATGAGAAAGTACATACCTAGATTCCCCCTATATACTAAAAAAGAGGGGTTTGGATTGCAAGTAATGAAGATTACTTGTTTAAAACTTGCAGTTCTATTAAGAGAAATTTTTCTATCAGTTCCTTCGAAATTCAGGAGTCCTCAAGAATTGTGTGGGATGAAGATGAAGAACAGCATCTTGTAAAATCTGCATTTTGGTTGACATCCCATAACATGTAGTTGAGATGTGGGTCATTTCAGCCTCACTCATGCTGGATGCTCTGTTCGCAGACTAACATGCTGGATTCTGCTAAAGACACACTGTGGAAGCCTCAGCGGAGCTTTGGTTCCTCATCATGAACGTCCTTCCTCTTATTTGTAACTGCAGTGCACACCCGCTTGCCCACTCCTTTTCACCCGTTCATTTCTTTTTCTGCGTGTTCCAAAGTGCCATCATCTGCCAAGGAAGCTTCCCTGTTCCTCCAGCGGTCACTCGCACCTTCCGTGCGGGACGTTTTCCCGTGTGACCGTGTGCTGGTCCCGCGCTGGGATGGGAGCGGCTGTGCCGGGAGCGCCGGGAAGCGGCGGCCGCGGGGGCCCTCCGGCGGCGGCGGCGGCACAGACAGCCGTGGTTGGCATCGTGCTCCTTGCAGGGATCTTGGTGGAGACGCTCGTGTTCCCGGCTGGAACAGAGTCGGGAAGTCTCACAACTCGTTTCTCGAGCGCAAGAATGTTTGCTGTTCTTTCGTGATCGGCACAGGTACTGTTACTGACACGTTCGGTTTTACAGCGACACAGGGTCACCTGCAGGAGCTGCTGGTACCTGGTGTCTCCCAGAGGTTTGGGAGTAGCAGAGGCAAGAAATAAGAACACACAAAGAGGGGCAGCACTCAGAAATGCACGTATAGCTGCTAGTATGTAGACAGAGAAGACATGCAGCAGATGGAAATCAGAACTATTTCAAGAAATACCAGAACTACTGGTGAACACGACTGCAACTGCAGATAGAGGGAGATACTCTCAAAACAAGGCAGGAAAAAAAAAAAAAATAAAAGGGCATAAGAAGAAAGCTGAGGACTCTGGTTCCAAGATGTGATTTGTGGAACATTGCACAATAGCCTCAAATTGAAACAGACGATATATTATTGCATGTAATAGGGGCTGGGAAGGAAAAGTATCCAAAGACAGAAAAACATATCCAGAGTGCTAGGGCTGGAAAAATTCTCCAGAGAGAACATCACAAAGACTGACCTCATGATGGCCTTTAGTAGAACTCAAAGTTGTGAAGATCTGGCAAATTTTTTATTTTTATTTTTTTTTAAACTCTGAGGCTCTGTGTGGAACTACTGTATTAGAAATGTCACTGTGTTAAAGCAAAATTAGTTACAAATATTTCTTAGATGAACATTTAAAATTATTGTTACTGTGTTGCAGTCTTTCAGGTAATTTTGTCTTTATATGAGGACACACAATTTTCATGTAGATTGTAGGTAGTTCGCACATTTTGGGCATGCCATCACAGGTCCTTAACTCTGTCCTGCATTTACTTCACACTACACAGAGGGACACTACGCTGATGACCTAAGCTTCTTCTTTAGGAATGATTTTTTGTTCCTAATAAAACACAATGTCTTCTTTTAAGCACTGAGTTCTATGAATACGTCAGCTATTTAGATGCCTTGTATCTTCAATGTGATTTTTCCTACTTCAGAGCTATACCACCAACAGGAGAAAATATGCATCAGTGCTGATCACCTCTAGTGCTATTAGTATTTGCCATTATTTGAGAGTAAAGAACATGTAGGTGTGTATTTCTGATATATTCCCAGCAGCACTTTCTATGAGTAACCAAACGGGAAGCAATGCATTCCCATTTTTGAAGAAAATTTATTTTTTTGTCAGCAAGTATGTCAGTAGTTTGTCCATCCCAGTTCCTTTCTGTGGGACTGTTTGTCTTTGATGTGTTAAAAAATTCCAGTGATTTTAAATCACTGGCAAAGAGATTTGGACAAAGCTGGAGGAAGAGCTGACCTCAACAAGGATGTGACAACAAGCTGAGCAGACAAGTGTGAAGGGAGCAACTGATCCCTCAGTTTCTCTCCCAGTAAAGCTGCATGTGTTTCTCAAGGGCACATGCAAACAAGAGCTACTGCATTTTTCCATGGAAATTACCATGAAGGCAATTTTCCTTTATCATTTACTTGCCATTAATTCAAATTTCCATTTCAGTGGGAGAAACTCCCTTCCTGGGAAAAGTTCTGAGTGAGCCTGCAATCTGTCTTGTAGATTCTTCTGCTTCTCCCCATGCTGTGACGTTGTACGACCAGTTAGTTTTATTCAGTGTTGTCTAGAATTATATTATGCATTATAAAGGAGAACTGTGTGATTCCCAGCCTCCGGCTCATGCCCTCTCAACATTTGTTTTTCCAGGCCTTTTTGGTAAGGCTTTGCTTTGTTACCCGCTGCACCGCATTGGGATTTCCTGTTCACAGAGTTTTCCTCCTGGACTGAATTTTAATCATGGGTGTGTGTGCTTGCAGGTGTATGCAGGCATGCAGCCACGCACGAGTGTTTTAAATTACCCTTACTAGCTTCAAAGCCATAAAGTGGGTTTGGTCGCCATGAACAGGATGCAAAATAGTAAGGATCAGGTAACTGAACTGGGCACAAAACTGGAGCGAAGAGAAAAGGTAACTATAGAGACAGGGATTTCCCCTGGTAAAGAGGAAATAAATTACCACCATGACTCAATAAATCTGGGCAAAGGTTCCAGTCTAGGATCAGTTTCTAAGGTCCCTGTCTATAAGACTTAATTGACAGGCTGGTGGTTTTCAACATGAGTTCACTTCCAAATACAAAAGAACTAGCAGTAACAGGGGTGGTATAAAATACAGATTGATTCATCCAAGTGAGGTAACTGGACTTAGAAAAAGACTTCACCTCTCCAGGAAAAGCTGTCTCCTGTAGTGTAGCTCCATTAGTTGTAGGAACTCTGGCGAGGAGGAGTTTGACCATCCATTTTTGTAATTGTGATGACAAACTAATCTTGCATCAGGGAATCCAATGTACTTCACTTGTGTCTTCTGAACATTTAAAGATAAATGCTTGGCTCTCGTGGGCTCCATAAATGCCCTGAACACAGCTTCTGGCTCCTGTGGAAAGTCCCTGCTTTCAGGTACTGCAGGGATTACAGCTGGGAAGAGCTCTGACTGCTACGGAAAGTATGAGAAGGCAATCTGAGAGCTCACAACACATCCATAAACCTGAGCAGAGACTCTCATGGGGAATGGCAGCTTGAGCAAAGGTGTCTGAAAGAGAGGATTGGCATGTAAAAGGAGGCCATGAAGTAGCCTTATTTTAGCTTACCTGGAGGCGAGGCCTAGGGAAAGACCCAACAGGGTGGTTAAGGCAGGCTAACCAAAAGTGGTGAGAATCCCAGTTTTCTACCAACTACTACAACCTTTGTTTTATTGCACCTCATTGCAGCCAGGGTGAACCAAGGGATCAGCATTTTGGAGGTGAAGATTTGGCATGCTTGTGGAGATGCCACTTTCTCCCTTAGAACCTTGGGAAAGAGATGAGGTTTGCGGGATCTGTTTCAGTCTGTTGGATCCATTGGAGAACATGTCTGCCAGGAAATCCAGATAAGTAACGGCACAAGTTGCACCCAATGCTAGATCCCTCTGTTGGCAGTCTGGAGACAAGATGTGTCTGGCACGGCCGGGAGGGAAGGAGGGAGGGATGGAAGGAAGGCTTTGTGTCCAGACTGGTCAGTGTTGGGACCCTTTTGCCAGCCTGCAGTTAGTTCATGTTTGTAATTCCTGTGGTGCAGGAATGTCTGTAACACCAAATGCTTGCTGGATGGGCTTTGCTGGGTACCCAAGGCTGCAGAAGCATGCAGATCAGTGGATACCCAGAAGTACCATCAGGACCCTTCACCAGGGCAGTTTCTGGTGACAGAGAACACTGGATTCCTAAGCTTGCTGTGTCTCATTCTGACTACAGAAAGAGAAAAACTGTGCACATCTGTGCATGCCATGCTCAAGTGAGCTGCTGCTGCTGCAGAGAGGCTGTGTGTGCCTAGGTGGAGCCCCAGACCAGCATAACTACCCCACTCAATACCTGGACTGTGTTGGTACACTGAGGAGTATTGAAATCAATCCCATCAGGATGCAGAGATAAACAAGCCCTACTCTAACCAAATGAGCAAAATACAGGCAATACACAAAAAATTGTTACAAAATTACACCAATTCTTACCGTGCAACTTCTTTTTTTTTTTTTTTTTTTTTTGTGCAAAACTGGCTCAGTGGCGCATCTCTTGAGCTGTGCAGAAGTGGGTGAGATTTAGGTGATCAGAGAAAGAGCATCAAAGCAAAAAAGTCACACAGCTGAGCTTTGTCACTTGGAGGTGAATGCTGGCAGAAACCCCTCAGGAGCAGTAGGTTTTACTGCACTCAAAAAACCAAAACAAAACCCAAACAAATCAAGAAGCTAGAAACACTTGGTGTTGCCAATGCTAGGCTGCAGCTGGAGTCATAGGAAGCAGTGCCACAGCTTTTTGACACGTTTTGACAAGTTCACTTCTACTGCTGCGTCGGTGTCCAAACCCCTGGTGTGCCCCTATGGGAGACCTGCAGTAGAGTGATGGTGCTGTGTGATTTACTTCTGGGGTGCTTGCATAAGGAAAGGACGGGCACTGTGCAGTCACTGACAACACAGATGCTGATTTTTCAAAATAAGGATTTTCAGGCTTTTTTACCAGTTTGAGTGAAAATCATAAAAAACTTAGTCTTTTTTTTTTTTTTTTTAATTAGGTAACTGGCCATTGTACAGGAGTCATTGACGTAGAGGATGCAGCATTTGTAACCACTGCAGTTCCCAGAATCACACTCACAGAACAGGCCAGGCTGGAAAGGACCACAGTGGGTCACACAGCCCTGCTCAAGTAGGGTCATCCTATTGCATAGGATTGCACTACCAGTTGTTAGGTAATGTCTTTTACTGCTCTGAGGAATAATAACAGAATTGTCAGTATCAGATGTGATGGCAGTGGTGCAGTGTAAAACCACGTTTGCCGAAGT
>VZTI01005479.1:1085316-1106741 GCA_013397865.1 Struthidea cinerea
GCAGCGCAGCGCCCGGCAGATGGCGGCCCTGCCGGGCGGCGGGAGCGGCACCCGGCGGGAAGGGTCCAGCGGCCGCGGCTCCCTCTGTTTGGGACCGGCGACCCCCCGCCCCAGCGAGCCCGTGGCCTCCGCGCTCCTCCCGGCGTGCGGCAGCACCGCGAGGGGCCGGCCGGCGGCCAAACGCTCCGCTTTGTCATTGTAAATACTTCAGAGCATCCCTGCAGAACTGCCCTCCCCGCAGGGCAGCCGTGCGCCGCTGCCCCGGCGTTGTTCAGCGCACAACCATCAGCTGATACCATGCCCCGCAATTTGACATTTTTGTTTCTTGACAATTTCGTACATCTTTTTACCAGGTTTTGTTTTGGACAGAGGTTTTCTGCGTATTTACTGTCTCTTCTAAACCAAGTGCAATGTGTAATACTTAGACACGTCGTGAATAAGCAGAATTTGTTAGCTTGTTAAAATTAAGTAATTCCTAGTAAGCACAGGGTATAATCCTATACTTAGGCTTCTGACTCTTATTTATTTAGCAGCACAGCTTTTTGTCTTGGACACACACTTCAGTGCTACAAATTAATCTTTGAGGTGAGGCACCGCGTTGCTGCTGGCAAGGAAAGCTTGCTTTTGTAGTAGTAGTGACTAATTTACACGCCTGCCCCCGCTCTCTTTCTAGCCTTCTATTCATAAGCAATATATCAAGGGTGGACCAATGCCAGCAGAACAGTCTGTCTTCAGGAAAGATACTAGCTTTTTTTTCACCCTTGCTTGACTCTCTACTTGTGCTGGCACAGAAAGTCTGTCAGTACAACCTCCATCATTACCTTATTTTTCCTTGTTTCCTTTCTTCCTACTCCAGTTCCCTCCAACCCTTCAACTTCTTCCTGATAAATATCTTGATGCTGAGGAAGGCGCTAACAGGAGTTTGTGAGTGTTTTAATTTAGAAGTCATACTTTCTGAGATTGATTTCGAGGAAGCAAAAGTCCCTGTGTAATTGTCACTTGAATATTTCACGTCTGATACAAATGCCTTGTCTGTTTTGCTCAGGTTTATTACGAACTGCTCTGTAGCCACAGAAGTCCTTGGGCTTCTTGCTGAAATTGCACCCAGCCATTCCTTTCTGCAAGGCGAGGGAGAAAAGAGGTCCGCAAGAGTTCATGTTAACAATGACTCTAAGTGCCCGTTTCCCACACGTCTTTGCTAGCACAAACAGCAAAAATAGTCCACTTGCACAGAATCTGATTCAGCTTTCTTGCATTCCGCAATAACAGATGGATTGCTAGACTGTTTACTGTTGCTTCCCACAAACTTCCTGTTAGTAAACTCCTGTATTATTTATGAAACAAAAAAATTACAAAGAAGTATCTTAGCTGATTACTGCCTGCTGGTGAACCACTGCCAGAGAAACTTTTTATACAAATATGTGTATGGGAGCAAAGATCCCTTCTGATGCAGTTGTTTGGGTTTTATTATTATTTTTACATTTGTTTGTTTCACAGTTTCCTGTGACCCTATAGTGCTGTGCTCCCGAGCAGGTATTTCCTGTGCTCAGACATTTGCAGTTGAGTCAAGGTATCCGTGACTGTATAAAGGAACAAGGGGGAAAAAAAAGCAGCACACATACATGTTACAGAGATCAGCTATGAAAAAGAAATATTTAAAGCCTTTTTGGTTTGCAATGACAATGATGAATGAGATTTTACTAATGTGATATTAATCTCTGCTTACCTAGCTTAGGAAGCCAACTGTCTCAGAGCTTTTCGCAGAAAACAGGGAATAGTGCGGTATTGACCACCTTAATGCTACTTCTGACATAAGTAGACAGGAAATGTGAAGAAATTTTATTTTCCTCTCAGATTGGCTGTTAAACTCCACAAAACAGAGGAGCTGAGAGGAGCACTTTGTTTGCACTGCATATCGTAGATCAGACTGATTTTACTCTCAGTGATGTGAGAGAGGAGGCCAGCCTGAAATCTGTCTGTACAATTTTATCAACAGAGCTAGTGAATTTTAAAAATCATCTGTAATAAAAAAGAGCAGAATGTAATGCAAAAATATGAAATTTGTGTATTAATGAAAGTACTTTTATTGTTTTTAGAAATTACACTTGACCTAACAGTCATTCCACTTTTAAAAATTGTTGCTATTGTATTTCATTGAGATCCTGTTCTACTTATGTATTCTGTATGAATGAATTGGCTGCTCCACCTGATATTTATGATTGTAGTCATGCATTATATATGCACACAGAAACAGAATGAAATTTTTCCTTATCTGAGACACAGATAATTCCTCCTCAAGATTTTTTATTTGATTCCCTAAACGAAAATCAAACCTCAAACCAGCACTGCAGATCGAGCACTTTCTAATGTTAGCCCTGCTACTCGGACCATTCATTGCATGAGGTTTAACAAAAAAAAGCTGCTGTGCATTGTAGGCAACTGCAGGATGCTGATTAAATCATTGCATACCTTTATAAGATCTGTATTTGCAAAAAACTGGTATCAGATGGAACAGGGCATTTACTGATCCTGGGGCAGAGCTCATTCCTGAGTTTTTGTGTGAGACAGAGTCACGTAACCGATCACTCATTTCAAGTAATAGTAAGAATATGTCTCCTCTGAGCAAACTCTCTTTGCCTCCTTAAACACCCTCGCTCAGAGCTCCTACTGACAGAAACAGAATTCAATAGTATTAAGGCAGATGATCAGTGGCAGTATCTCCTGATGCTTCAACCCACCAACAAGAATCTTGTGACAGATGTTTCTGCACTTTATGCAAATAGGAACTTCATGGATCAGTTTTCTTTTCCTCCACGGAATATATGCAGCTGGAAAATAGAAATCCAGCTCCACGGCACAAAGTGAAAAAAAAAAAAATCATGCCGCTGACCCAACAGGCAGCCGGGAGAAAGCGATCTGTAGACGTGAAACCAAATAATTAAACTGCTGGTTCTTAGGATCACTTCTAGGCTTAATCAAGCTGTGTACGCGATGATATAGGTTTTGTGGGCTCTCTCTGCAACAGCGCTGTCGCTCACCAGTCATTTCTGAAACAGGAAAAAGAGATCTTTCCTGTGTTGTGTATAATGTTTCCTCATAAATATTTTTCTTTTTTTTCACCGTTTCTGATATGCTGTTTTCATTCTCACAGTAGTTGTGGATAGCTGTATTAGATGTGATGCATAAGTGTATTAAAATAATGGCGTTTGCACACGAAGAAAGGATTTCAGCCTGTTATATGTAATAAATAGGGTATAGACATTTATATAAACTGAAAGGGTTTAGGTATGTTCTTCATAAGAACACGGAATGCTGGACATGTGAGAGTGATTGATGAAAAGAAGAAGAATAATTTCCTTCCTGTTTGTTGAAAGGAAAAAATAACCCTTAAACGTCAGGAATTAGAGGAGGTTCTAAGGAAATGTAGTTTTACAAATTTTTATGTAATATATAAAATCATGCAATATGGAGGAGTTGTAGAATCCCACCTATTATTACCCTAGAAAATCATGAAAGGTGATCAGCCTAAATGAAATTATTTTTAAAAAGCTATTTTTATTAGTATTAATAAATAAAATCAATACCATTATTTTAGCCTGATTTGTTCTTCTTCTGATTTTATGTATTTCCATTAAGATTTCTGTGAAAGTATTTTTTATCATCAGACGTCAGAACAAGTCCCATGAGTTGTTAGACAATATGTCTGTATCTTATTTTCTTGGTGAGGCTTTTGTTAATTTTGTATATTTTAGGTGTTTTAAAGTCTCTTGTGGGTCACAAATTTTTTTTCAATATTTTCACTTAGAATTTAACTCAAAGCCTGTATCTGGTACCGTGTAAACATTCAGTCAGGATCTATGACAAATTTTATTTATAAATACACACAGCCTGATTTTGTATCATGGTATTGTCTAGAATCTTGTCTTCATTTCATGACTAATCAAATTCTGGGAAAAGATCTTTATTCAATTCAGATGTACTACATAATTTTCTTCAAAAGGCCCCTTCTGTAATTCTTCTAGTTAAATTTACAATGAACATTAGTGATTTTACCTGGATTTATTTTAATTGAGTTTCTTAAAAAAATCAAGCACAAAACCAACACCCAAAGATGTAGTGCCATTTCTAGGAAAACAGGAAAGAAAGGCACTATGTGTGAAAATGACAATCATGCTACACTGAATCTAATTCGGATACCAGTAAATACTTGCCAGTACGTTTGTATGTACTATGTCATGTCTGCTTTTGCAAGTGGCTGTGCAGCTACTGATGTTCTGCAGTTAAGGTTTGAGCTGACCTGTGTCTGAAGAGTCAAATACAATTCTAGACTCAAGTATTAATAGAACAAACTTAATTTTATTTTTTTATAGGTGCAGCTGCATTTTCGATTTAATTATAGGCTCCCACAGTAGTAATTTTTCCATGACCTACTCAATCTCAAAAGTCAGAAAATTGCTTCTTTTTAAAAGCTGACAATAGCACGGTATGTTTCCAAAGGAAAAAGACAAATTACAGCAAATCATTACTTTAAGCATATTTAAATAGCCAGGAAGAAATCCTAACTGAAAAGTTTGCTAAAATGTGAAAAAGTTAGTGGTGCTTTTTTTTTTCAGAAAAAGATTATTCTCATGTTTCTAACATTGCAAGCTGCTTATGATACGATGCCTTTCCTTTCTCTGCTCACCCTCTACCTCTCCTTCTTTCCTTTCTGATGAGGTTAGACACAACATCTTTAGGAAGCAAAAATTTTAACTGGAGAGAAATTAATCTATAGATGTGTTTAATAATGTAAATTGGCTATTGCTTGTGAAGCTGAGACAAAGATAATGGGAATATTTGTTTTCTTTGCATGGGCTCTAGACCAGTCTGTGAGGCTTTATTATCCAGCATTACTGCCAATAAAGGTATTCTAACCACAATTGTTCCAAAATGAAAAAAAAAAAGGTATAATAAAATAGACCTGACAGTCATGAGATGCACCCTGGACCTTCCAGAAAGCTCCTCCCCAACAAACCTCTGCTCTTCCCCCATTCTTGCTGATTCTTCTCACGTTGTTTCCTGCTTCCGAACTTTCCCCCAGCAGGGCCCTTTCCCTGACAGCCCTCTAGAACTGTGGCAGGGGTTTTGGTGGCTCATGCCAAGGGTATCTGCAGCAGGCCAGCTCCCAGAGAGCGGAGGCAGGACAGCCCCAGGTCCACAGGAGATTTTGAAGGGGTTAGTGAATGCAGACACCACCGGAGGAGGTGGGCTGGCCAGCAGGAACCACTGTTGGCAGCCCCTCATGGAAGACAGGAGAAAAAGAAAGTTGGCACTGGGGTCCTTTCTTCTGCCACAAAATAACTGGAAAAAAAGAGTTGTCTGTTAAGATAGGTAGCCATGGCAATGTGCCTTCAGCAATTTCCCCAAGGGAGCTCACAGAAGGTGTTGCTCTCCTGTAGCTGCTGAAGTGTTTGAGCTCTTCCCCCTCCCCGTGTTCTGCATTTCCTATATGTAAATGACTGAAGCTGTTAAAATTAGGCCCAGACCACGGTCCTGTGACAGAAAGCAGTGATTAGCATGATTCTTACTACAGAAAAGACAACCATTAGAGGGGAAATTTGCTGTATTTTTGACTTATTTTCAAGCAGGTCGGGTTTACCTATGTGGCTCTGCCTGTAAGACACACAAAATGATCTAGCCTTAGACCTAGAGCAGTGCAAAAGGAGAGTGAAAGGGCTGGTTCCGGTGTAAGGGGCAGCTCGAAGTGAGTGTGGGAGCAGGACTGCAGCCTCCATTTGCAGTCGTGCTGGGCTGGTTGTTCCGCAGCTGTTTGGAGCTGGGACCCATCGGTCGGTCGGTCTGTTCTCTGTCCTGGTGCTACTCCTCTTCTGGCTTGTATGTCAGAGGAGCTGTGTGCAAAACCTATCAGCATCCAAGAATTGTTCTGGCCAGAAGTGTTTTTCATTTAAAGCCAAATGAAAAATGAGGTAAAGTTTGTCATACTTGCCTGATTCTTTTTTTCTGTCACTTCTGTTTTCTTTGCTTGTGTGAAAAAATGGGAGGTTAAGTATGAGGGAGGTGGATTTTTCTTGCTTTTTTTTTTTTTTGTCTGATTTTTCAGTCATTTATGAGACTATGCTGTTGTGTTTTCTGACCCACCTGATCCCAGACCAGGCTGATCCACAGTCTCATTTTCATGACAGCTGGCTGATCACCAGCACAGCTGAGTTAGGGGCCTCAATGAAAGGACCTTGACCCTCCAGCCACCATCTCTTGAGGAATTCTCTTTGTTGGGTGTTTTTAGCTGAGGCCTCCCCCAAAGTCGAAGGTGATTTCTATTTGCCAAAGTGGGAAGACAACGGGAGAAAGAATAAAGATGAGAATCTAAGCAGTCAGTTGAACTTGTTCAGACTGATACCAGCCTGCGGTATTCAGGCAGCAGCTAACCCAAGGTTTCCCTAACCTTGGCAGAAGTGCAGGAAATAGTTGCAGGAGGATGAAGTGTTCTTGAACTGTTTCTCCAATGTATCAAGCACAAGCAGGCTATTCTTCAATATTAAGCATGTGCTTCTCTTTTCTTCCCCTTTAAAGAAACTTTTTATTGTAGACTATAAAAGGGGGAAAAAATCAATCAATCTCTGTTTGCAGACCCCTGTGCTGCATCTACTCTATCCAAGGACAAAGATGCAAATCAGGACCTCCCCAGCATAATAGCATTTATAAGGCAAATTTCTTGCTGAAGTCTTATAGCAAAAGAAATAGCTGTGCTCAAGTGTTATTTTAAACAAAAAGGAAAAAAATAATTAACCACATTCTTTAAAACATCAGCTTCCCTGGATACATCAGAAACAGCATTCCAGATAAAAGCAGCATGATGTGAAAAGACCTGATCAGCAACAGATTGATGTCTGGGCTTGGGGACTAATGTAAGAACTTAAAGACTTGGCTAGAGAATATATCTTGAGCAGCATAAACATATAAGAGGATGCCAAACCATGAAAGGCTTCCTTTGCACTGAAAATTCAGAAATCGGCGTGTTGACAAGCAGAGAAGCCAGTGCTGCTAGCAAAGCACATAGGGTGATGAATAAACTCAGCTTTTGGGAGCCTAGGATGAGATCTAGAAAGGGGCCAACTGATTTAGCCATGTTTTTAAGTCTCTACACCCAGTGTTTAGGTGCTGTCAAGCCTCAGGCCTCCCTGCCCAGCTGCCAGTGATGACGTCTTACGGACTGGGGCAGCAGGGTTTGATTCAGAAAGGGTGTGTTAGTGTTCAGTTCTCAGAGGGCATGGAGAGACTTCCGAGAGACTGACTGCAGCAGGCTGGCTGAGCCATTTGTCGAGGCTATGGGAGAGTCAGGTTTAATTTCCTGCACAAATGCGCTGCATTTTCTGGCTGTTTGCTCAGCAGTAGGCTCCTGGAGTGCCTCCCTGGAGGCCAGATACACCTCCTCCTGTGTACCGGGGAGAGCCTGGAGGCTGTGTGGGATTGGAGCTGTTCTCCGGCTGGCACAGCACGTTCGAGGCAGATGTATGCCTCTGTAACTGTGACATCCCACTAGCCTCTCTGGAGCTACTGCAGCAGGAATGCTGGCTTGAAACACTTGAGCCATGAGAAAAGTAAATGAACAGATATGGCTCATGCAGGTCTTAAACGTGAGACCTGGCCACTCTTTATTAATTGGGGGAGTCTCTTTGGGATGCCAGCAGAGAAGCAGTATTCTTCTCTTCTGAGGAAAAAATGCAGTTTTCCTCCAGCTGCACTTAAAATTGGATAGTTCAATAATTAGCTGAGAAATAACAGATTTACATATGAAGCAATATAGCTATGGAAAGGTAGTTGTTAGGTACTAGCTAATGTGCAGTCTGATTTTTGATGGATAAGCTAAGTTTAAAAGCTATATTCTAAGGAAAGTGGACATATCTGCAAAAATATGGGATGTAAATAAGATGAGGAAAAAATAAACTCTTTACCTAAAAGAGCAACTTGAGAGGGGAATCCATGGGAAAAAACACTGATGGCTTCATCTTTTGCATTTAGCAAAAGCCTACCATGCAACTGCCCAAGCTAAACACTGCCTTTTTCTGATTTGGAAAAGATCTTGAATGTCCTTTAAACTTGTTGACTTGCTCCACTTTTGTCAGGCCTTCTTGCATAAGCACATTGATCCCAACACAATCATCCCTCGAGAAGTACTCGTTATTGTCAGGTACCTCCTGGGGGCTGAGCACCTACCCTGGGAGGATGCTGGTAAGTACTGCAGGCACCTCTTCTTTCAGCAAAGCGATCAACGTCTGTGCAGCTGATGGCTCTCATTCTTGTTTGGTTGGCAGGGATGGTGTCACTAAACTTGAGCTCACTTGTCACAATGGAATTTAATTATCTGCTGGAGAGAAGCCCTGACAGCTGTGGCGTAGGTTTTTCAATGTGATGTTGCCTGGATCGCAAGAAAAATATCAAGGGCTGGTGAGAACAGCCATGTTCTAAAAGCATCTCTGCCTGGGTTAGACCACTGCCTACCAAAGAGGTACGTGTGATTATCTTGAAGTTATTTATTGACTGTCGTGTCAGATCGTGGTTAAAGTTTACTGCAAGTTGTCCTCAGGAATTCTTTTAGTTCATCAAAAGTAACTTTTCCAGGGCTTAGGTTGGAAGCACAGTGTTTGTTTACCACACTGCCCCTGGGTTTGCCCCTGGCTTGTGCTTCCTGGGGGAGAGGCAGTGCGTCTGCTGCTGGTTCCTAAAACACTGACATCTGTGATGGCCTTCTGTAGTGAAACCATTTTCCTAGCAGCAGCATCAGGTAAGACCTTGTCATTTTCTTATAGTAATGGTTATCATTGATAAACTAAGGAAATGTGAGCTGAAAAAAAGAGCAAGTGGTTTGTTGTGTGTGTTTATTTTGTGTTGTTTTTTTTTTTAATGGAATATTGCCTTAGCTCATATACCATAGAATTGGGATTTTTTTATTTTTACCTTTATTTCTTGTTGACAAAGTACTCATACCAGTAGCTCTCTAAGGTCACTGACATGCCCTGAGATGCTGAAGACACTTTTATAATAAATTCTGTTATACACTTGCACAAGTAAAGGATCCTCACTGTGAATAGGAAGGAGGCCCATCTGGCACTTGGTTTCCCCACTGCCAACCTTAGAGAAGCATCCAACCATCCAGATGCACACACACCTTTGAGGGACCTAAAGACAGACCAGGATTTACCCCCTGACTTACATCCCTGAATCTACCTACCCCCCCCAGCATCCAGGGACATTGTCCCTCAAACACCGAAAAAGGAGCCTCTTTTCTGTGGGGAATTTGTGGGAGCCAGGCTACACTACACCAGAGGTTACCATGCGTGTCTTTTGGGAAGTCCTGGCCGTGTGCCCTGGGCTTCAGGTAAGCTCTCCCTAAATCCCAGAATGTTCTGAGTTGGAAGGGACCCACAAGGATCATCAAGGCCAACTCTTAGGTGAATAGCTCCTATGGGATCAAACGCACAACATTGGCATTATTAGCACCATGCTCTGACCAGTGGAGCTGATGTCCTGGGGACCATGGCTGCAGTCCTTTCCTTCCCCTCCTGGGGCTGAAGCAGAAAGCATACTTTCAGTGGTGGAGGAGAGGCACTCCGTTACCTCCATTAAAAAAGGGTGAAGCCTTCTTGGCCCCAGGGATATTTTTCTGTCTCGAGCCTTTCTGTGTATTAAAGAACAGATGCTTGTGCATTCTCTAGGCCACTGTCAGATTAAACCATGCTTGGCACAAGCCAGTGTTTTTTGTGCCTGTCGTCCTGGAGCTTCCTGGGCTAGATTTGGAAGTTAGACCACACAGCTGTACTTCCCGGGACCAGGCAGGGCAAGGACATCGTCCGTCTGTGCCCCACCCAGGTGAGGGGGAAGGCACCTTTGTAAGGCCCTGTGCTGCTGCCTCGAGCTGAAAGGGATGACCTGTCTGGGGGGAGCTTTGAGAAGGAGTTTCTTCTCTAAAAAGCAAGTATATTGTAATCTGTTTACATTATTCACTGTCAGCTCTCTATGACTGCCATTAGGATTAGAAACAATTTGGAAATTCTGGAGTTAAAAGTATGTAAGTTGCATGAAGATAATACTTAATAAATGTGAATACATGGTAGGGAGGTTTTTTTCCATCCTTTTAATATGACTTTTAGACTTACAAGCTTTTATCTTATTTTATGAGACCATGTGAAATAAATTAAATGTAACACAAGATGCTGTTAAAAAAGATTTTATGACATCGAGAACTGGTTCTATATTAGGACCAGATCCTACATAAGCTTATTGATGTGAGCTCCCATAGATAAGCTATGGAGTCAGTTATGGCTAACCATTTAAATGCTTAGAATCAGGCCCTCATTTTGGATGCACTTCTCATTGTTAAATCAATGTGAAAGTGAAATCTGTCTCCTCTCAAAAGGAAATTGCCAAGACTTTCTACGCTAAGATTTGGGATCTGTAGAAAATGAAGCCTTTTTATTTTTTCTCCCCTCCAATAATCTGTTCAGTGAACAAGCTGTGAAAAATAGTTCTATATTTTTTCCATGTGATGCAGCAGACGGTAAATTTCCATTTAAAAGAATGATCAGAGTAGCTGCTGGCACTGAACTCTGTTGTCTTAGTCAAATCTACTTACAAAGAGTTTACAGCAATACAATAGCTTATTATTTCACTCAACCAGAAATCAGATGAAAAAGGCAAAGGGGAAGCCTGAAGTAGGTTCATGGTCAGAATTCTTTTCTTTCTTAACATCTTGGGGTTTTTTAAATGCAGGAGTTGAGATCAGTAGTTTTATGTATAAGGAGGAGACTACTTCTTTTCACCTCTACTTTTGTATGCTGTGAAATAATCAGACTACACACTTCTATAGTGCCTTTCTTCTGGGGATCTGAAAGCACTTTACAAACATTAATTAAAGTCTCACAACACCCATGTGGAGGTAAAGGAGCATTGTTTGTGTATCTAATGCAAAGGCTTAACCTGATTCTTTAAGTACTCTACCAGGAAAATAATGGAATAGCCACAGCAAATTAATCTAACTGAATCGCTGGGAGCATTTTTGTGTGTGTGTATGTGCATATATGTGTGTGTGTATGTGTGCAAGCGTGTGCCTGCAGATCTGTACTGCTGGATGCCTTAGACTGCACCTCTTCTGCCCTCCACGTCCTGCCCCTTGTTGTCTCAGGGGATTTGATGTGTGCTGCTGCTTCTCTCTGCATGATGCCTCGGGTCCATCAACAAATGTGTGTCTTCTGGGAAACCTGGGGAAATCTCGCATTGCCATTGATTATGACAAGATTAGTTTTAAAAATTTAAAAGGCAGAAAAAGTCTTTTTCTTGATCACCAGATTTGTGAATGAATATAATAGGTGGGCAGTGAGGACTGAGAAGGGGTCTTTGCCGCCTGAGCAGGACCCCTCTGGTGGAGGTTCTAGCACCTCTCCTCTTTGTCTGCCACTTGTTCTCAAGCCCGGTGGCCTTGTCCTTGCTGCTATCGCTTCCACAGTCTCCCCATCCCGGGGAGTTTTGGGTGCAGCACTGCAGAGAGAGAGCTGCTGTGTGGGCTTGGCTCTTGCGGGGCTGCCAGCTCCCGTCCATGTCTGGAGGCAGGTGAGGGGCATCGTCCTACTGCAGCTTAATGTTAGGCTTGGCTTGGCTACCCATGGTAGCAAAATCTGCATTAAAATACATTAAATTATTTTACAGACTTTATAGAAGGGGTATTATTCTCCTCAAGAGGGTCTTCTAGCATCATTCCTGCAGAGGTTTATTCCCTGTACTTTGCCGGGGAGGTGCCCACCCCATGCCCTGAGCAGGTAGAGTTGTGCTGCGTATCTCCGCTTGTCCCCTTTTGCTGCTTTGATTTCCTGCTGCTGCTGTGTCTCTTCAGCCCCAGCTTAAGGCCAGAGCAGCTCCAGCCCAGGGTGTCTGACAGGGAAGGCTGATTCATCATGGCTCTCTAGTTGCACTGGCAGAAATGAAAATGAAGTGAGGGAATTAATCAAAATGGAGGAAACTCAAGCTGAAGGGCCAAGCAACTCTTACTTCTATTTTCAGCTCAGTGCTGTAGTGCACAGACCTTTCTCCCACTTGTGCAGCCCAGAACTGCTGAACTCTTGCACACTGACTTTTCTTTTCTTTAGACAAATCAGATCAAAAATATATTTTTCTAGTGGTTACAGGATGCCATTATTTTCTTCCTTTGGGTCAAAGCTGTAGGAAAATAGGTCCACATCACCACCATGAGTTTGAAAGGTGGTTGCAACTAAAAGCAAAAAGGGTCCCAGAGCCACGAGCTTTTGTCAGCCCTAGTCCCACACACTGTTACAATCTAAAAATGCTTTTGGGTCACCAGCATTAGATCCTTTTCTTAATCTTCATAATGTCTTCTTTCTGCTAATTTCACGTTCTCTGTCTGATGTAGGCTCTAAGATCTTCAGTGCAAAGAGAGCATCTTTTATCTCTGTAAAGTGTCATGCAAACTTAGGGTGGTACGTAAATATTTAATAATAATATTAGTGATGAAGATTAGAGTCCTGGAGGAACATGTCTCCTTCCTTGCAGATGCAGAACATATAGTGGGAATTTGTGTACTGTTACATTTCCCTGGGGAGAAATTCTCTGCTCACTCATTTTCCAGTTGCCTCTGTCATCACCTTGGATAAGGCTATTGGGGCACACTACTCTTGACTGGGAACAACTTAATTAGAATTAGGCAAATAACTGCTTTTTCACCTAAGACTTTGAAAGAAACTCCCCTAAAATACAAGCTTCCTCCTTTTCATGTTAGAAAAATGGAAACCTGGGGGAAAAATTGTCCAGAGGTGCCCAAAAAGGGGACATATGTGATGCTGGAGGTGGCTGATCTGTGCTCCCTGACAGCAGCTGAGGGGCGTCAAGGTGCTCAAGCTGGGGCAGCATCAGAGGAGACAGGCTGCAAGGAGCTCCGAGCTGTGCCCAGCACTCTGTTCATTGACCCTTCTTACTTCTTGTTTTCAGTAGCCTAAATAATTTTTTAAATAGTTTGGCTATATAACTAGAGTCACTTTATAGGATGGTTTATACTGTACCTTACTTAAATCTTAAATTTTCTAATTATTGTAGCCAATAGCAATTAATTTAAAATAATTAAGACAAATATACATGTTAAATTGCCGAGCACTACATTTTTCTCATTCATTTATGACTTAATAGACTTCAGTGTATATGTTCAGCCTTTACTAATTGCACAGTCGACAATTCTTTACGACTTTGAGGAGTTCAACATTTTGTATCTCTACTGGCTGCATCCTCTTAGCATAATCATTGTCTTAATTTTGTTTAACTTATGCTAAAGCAAAATATGAATCTAAACCACAGGAGACAAATAAAACACGTCATTGTACAGTTCACTACATTTTATAAAACCTTTTTACAACATGAACCATCCACTCGTTCTGTTCAATGGAGTAAATGGGATCTAACCATGCTTTAAGGACTGTGCTCATCTTTAAATTGATTAGTTTCTCTCCTTATTACAAAATGCAGGCATTTATACCAGGTCTAACGTGTAATTTTATATACAATTAAATGGGTAATCCCTGTTGCCTCCAGCATAATCATTTAATCATTGTTATTTACCTTGAGGCTTTTTGGGTAGGATCAGAGACCCATTTCTCCCCTTGCTGTGTGGTGTGTGACAAAGGAGACCCTTTTGGTCCTGGTTGCCACAGGTAGAATGGATGGAGATGCATACAAGGGTCAAGCTCAGGGTCTGGAGTCAGTGGGAGATCAGGGAAGACTGAGCCTCGTGCCTGGAGCTGGTTGGGCAGCAGGGATAGGGTGGGAAGGTGGAGGCAGGGACTGGTGTCAGTAGGGTCATTGGAGGGGCAGGGGCAGAGCAGTGCTGCAAGCTGTGCCCGCTTCCCTCTGTGACAGATTTGGGGTTCCTGTCCTCAAGACAGGACCCAGTCAAAGGCTGTATGGATGGGACAGCAGAGCAGGGTTGGGATGCTCACGGGGCAGCTCTGGAGATGGGTCTGGTGGGGATGAACACTTCAGGGACTGCTGTGAGGATGCAGCACTATAGTCACAGGCAGGAGCATTCTCCTGCCCAGGGCACATACATGGCGATGCATCTTCCCTGCTCTGCGCCAGGAGCAGGGAGAGCAAACGGTGCCTTGACCAAAGATTAATGCTTAAAAAAAATCCCCCAGGGCAGGGAGGAGGCAGTCGGGGCTGGCAGTAGCTCAGCAGCCAGGGGCTGAATGTCAGCCGGGAGCCCATTTGCTCATAGCAGCGCCTGGTTAAACCCCCAGCCTGCACATGGCTTTAACCAAGTGCAGTGCAGCGATGCGAGCGAGGGTCTGCCTTTGGCATGAGGGCTCTGCTCGGCCCCGCGATTAGGAGAGGAAGGCTGAGATTTGCACTGGCAAACACGCTTCCTCCTCTATTGCTTACTCCTCTTTTTTTTTTTTTCCCCCCTTTTTTAAATCGTGTTTAACACTTTTACAATTTGGTGAAATTACAAGCCCGCGAGGACAGAGGGAGAAGCCAGTCTGTTTAAAAAATAAAAAGAGGACATGATTACTTTGCTGAAGCTGTACTTTCTATTTTCTCTTCCAAAAGAGACAAAGGGAATAAATACTTAAAACCCAGTGGTGACGACAGTGAAGCAATCATGCAGTTGCTGGATACCTTTGTCTCAGGGAGGCATGTAGTCATTTTTACATGTCTGCCACTGGGTGTCAAACCTTTCTTTTCTTCCCCTTTCCATTTTGGATGGCCAAACTGATTATCTAAAATAGAAAATTAGCACACAATGGCTTTACTCTGTGATACCCCTTATGCAACTAATGGGCAAAGCTTGTTAATTGGTTGTAAATGCCAGCAGGTTGCCAAGATAATACTTCAGAAATAAGCGGGTATTCTGATAATTACAGCAATCTTCATCTATAAAAGCTTAAGTAGATGAAGTACTGGCTGGCTTAAAACCAAGATTTATCCCGCTGCACTCGCATTAAAAGAAAAAATAAGATGAAAACAATAATGTAGCAAAACAATTATATAGCAGGAAGCGTTGTAGGTTTTAGAGATTGTGAAAACTCAGAAAGTAAAACAGTGCTGTAATAACCAGTTATGGAAAAATAGGCCATTTACATTTGTGTATAATTAAATAGTAGGCTATGCAATTTCACTTTTTAAAGTAAACTGCCTTTTCCTTTTTTTATAGGGCAACGTAGCCATAATTGCTGCATTAAAGCTTTAATGAAAGAAAAAAGCAGCAGATCAAGATGACATGTAACATCCACATTTGTACTGTGGTGTTCTGCTTGTTTAGTAATGGGAAGCTACTGAGGAGATTAAAATTGCAGAATTCTTCTTAGTTTTTTCCCCGAAAATTGCTATAGGAAGATCATTCAAAGTCTAAAGTACATACAATTTATTTTTCTACCTTCAATCCACAAGGATTTAATGACTTTCCTAAATCTCAGAGTGTCTGAAGAAATACTTTCTTGCAAAAAGGGAGATATTATTTCAGCTCATCAAAATTATCAAAAGTAAGCGTCTCAAACTTGAAGTGTAGAGGTCTCACCTCATGTTTTAGACTATTACTGCAAATACCGAACACTATTTTTTAACTCAGGACTGCTTTTCAGCTTTCCTGTCAGAATGATCAACAGGTTGATACATAATCTTGTTATTTGTCATTTTGAGATTTTTTTATTTTACGTGTTACAAACAAATTGCAAAGTGCAGTAAAGCCAGGCTCAGCTGTGTTAAAGCTCCAAAATACGGGTGTGAGCTTTCAAACCAAATTTTTGTGTATGATAGTGTAAAGACAAGAGTTGATATTGGGGCAGGAGAGAGCCTTTTTTTTTTTTTCCTAATGACCTTGGATGCATCTCATAGACTGCTTTTAATCATTGATGCCTCCTACGACTGAGGGCATGTTTTGACAAATTTTGGCACATTTGGTCAGGAGCGGCTCAGAGACAGAGGAGTGCAGGGCAATCCTGAGGGGGTGCTTTGCTTGGGCTTTGGGGGAAAAGGCAATGTCAGGCTGGGATACCCTTCCTGCTGGGTGTCTGGGGTTCTGTGTTGTTGGCTTGCAGGTAACAGGGGTCTGCTCCAGGCTGGTGCTGCGCTGCTGGAGCATTGGCCCTTCCCCTCTGACTCCACTGCAGCAGGGTCAGACCATGCAGAGGCACAGGGGCTGCAGAAAGCCCTTTCTTGGTGGCTGTATGCACGTGCCCGGCGTGGTCTGGGGTGCAAGGCACTGGCACAAGAGCAGATCACACTGGATTTTTCCAGACATGGAAAATAGGCTGTGACATGCCCTCTGGTAGGATCAGCCTGGTGGGACAGTGGTGGATGTGCTGGAAACAAGGCACTCCGTGCTGTGGAAAGTTAGATTTGCATGCGTGCATTGTCTCACGGTAGTCAGCTTATCAAATATTTGATGAAGATGTCTTCCCTGTGTGTGGTCATGCAACATCAACTCGAAATTTTTCTCACACATTATCCATAAAAAAATTAAAAAGAGCCCAGTGCACAACTGGGGATAGCTTGCTGTGTCAATAAACCCCTTACATTTTGGCAGATAAAGAGGTGCACCATGTCACCTAAACTCTCCAGGGAAACAAGGTCTGAGAGCACAGGGGCTGCCAGGGGAGTGGGGTGTGAGGCCAGCCCTGCTGCCTGCCAGCCCCAGGCCCTGCACACATAATGGACTTTCCTAGTTAGTACATAATATATGGCACTTGTCCGAACTGTGGCTGCAGGAACCAGCGGAGGAAGAAATAACTTGACGAGATCCTTTAATGGATCTCTCTCCTTTGTCTTCCAGGAACAAAATAAATAGGAGACTTTTTCAACCGGCATGTATTTCCATTTATGCTTTAAAAATTCATGAGCATAGGTTTCATATGATGGCGTAGTTACTATGGTAATTGTTTATTAATCTGGAGGAGCCTGGTAATTACCACAGTACAGTTTATATAACTCAAACTCAGAGTTAAAGTACGGTTATGATTTCTTTACACATCCATCTTTTAGACACTTTTTTCAACTTTTTTTTTTAATTCTTATTTAACAGAATATTCATTTTCCCCTCTCAGTTCTACTTTTATCCAAGTGCATACATTTCTGGAAGAGTAGAGAGAGTGCAAAAATGACAGAGAAAAGCTTGCTCGGAGTTGGCAGGCCAGGACAGCCAGGAAAAAATGTGCAGAGTTAAGTTGCAGGTGGATGTTTTTTTAATTAAAAAAAAAAGTCTTTCTCCTTTCCCTGGAGGATGGCTCATTTGTGGGAGGGCAGCAAGGGGCAGAAGAAAGAAGGTGACAAACTGGGGATGTTGCAGGAGCCCATGTGTCCAGCCTGGGACCGTCCTCGGGACGCGTGTGCATTGTCCTGCAGCTCTGGTGTTTGTGTGTGGCAGAGGCACACAAGAATAAAACCACACGTGCTGGACTAAGGATGAATGTCTGGCTGGCTTTGGCATCTGGGGTTTTTCGATGTTGTGTGTGGTTTTGCTAGTGGAGAATGCAAGAGTGGTGAGGTGCCTGCCAGGTACACCACAGCCCTTCAGAAACACCTGCTGCCAGCTCTCCTCAGCCCTGACAGTCTCCCAGGGGCATGTACTTGCCTTTCTTGGAGAATTTTCATGTAAAAAGTGAGTTCATTCATTCAATTTTTTTTTTCAGAGAAGCATCACTAATGCTATCACTGTAGTGATGCTCTCCAGAAACCCAATAAATAGAAAACCATGTGAATGTTTTTCAGTGATTTTTTTTCATTTATCTAAAAGCTCCTTTCTCCCAGAGAGTGAAAAATTTACCCACTGTGAATTTTGTTTCTGTGGTGATTCTAGTTGAGAGACAATTAATGGCCATCGGTTCATTCCATGATGTCCCATAAGCCAGGAGCAGCCCTGTTGGTGGGTGACCCCTCCTCGCCCGTCCCCGCTCTCTCCCGCCGGCTTGCACGGCTGGCGGGCTGGAGAAACTCCCTGGTAGGCCTGGCTTCATTGCCGAGAGATTCACATTATTTATATGGAAAAAGTGCAGGATGCCATCTCCTCGCTCGCTCTGCCTGCATAAATTGCGCGTGTTTATTATTCATCGTAACACAGCACATTCTCTGTTTCTGTGTCACTTGTCACTAATCACTTATGCATCTGATGTGCGGATCCAGAGCAGGTTCTTAAGCATTCTTGGCTTCAAAACATAAGATATGCATGGGTAAGAGTTTATCCCACCCCCAAAATAACAACTTTGATACATTTTCAAAAGGGAAAGTGCATATGTTACAGTACTCAGGAGCAGCAATAACCAAACTAGCTGAGAAGTGACACGGACTTGGGTTATTTTCTTGTTGCTTTCTTTTTTCTTTTTTTTTGGTTTCTCTTTAGTATTTCATGAAAGTGTGTAAAAATCTTAACATTTGAATGCCACACGCTTCGTTCTGCCTGCGAGATAAAGGACATTTCTCTAAAAGAAACATACGCTCCTTGTTCCTTGTTTTGATTCCCCGTACAGCTTGTCACAATGCATTTACATTTTGCCCATACATTTGGATTTGCAACCCGAGCTGTGCTTTTGAGGAAGGGATGCAAACTCTTTTCTCTGACTTTCGGGCGTCAGTTGGGCACTGACTGGAGCTGGGCAGGCGTGGAGAGCGCAGGCTGCACGCACACCCCTTGCAGCTTCCTTTGAGACCCACAGCCCCAGGCCCCAGCAGCTCCTTCGTGAGGGTCTGCAAGCTGTGCTGGCCATCAGCTGGGGAAGGGCTCTTTCCCGGCACTTTTCTCTCCTGTCGCACCTCACTTCCTTCCCAGCCTGCCTCCCAGCCCATGGAAGCCAATTGCCAAACCTCAGTGGACGGTGGCACCGTGTCTACCCCACCTTTTCCTGGCATATTTCTTCCTCCTGTCTCTTGTAGACTCTGGGAAATGCCAGAAATTCCCCTTTCCTTGTCTGGATCTGCTCTAGGGAGCACTGTGGAAATGCTGGCAACCCTGGGAACCTTGTGTTTAAGACAATGCCATGTTTTTCCCCTTCTCATGGTGCCAGATGAGCGGCACTAACAGTGTGAGGCTGGGGATGGAGAGAGACCCCCAACAGCCTCAGCGGGGATAACACTGGCTCAGAGTCTTCTGGAATTTGAGTGCTGCTGTGAATAATGGTCAGTCATCTGGGCAAATGCCATCTCTCAAGTTGAGGATGTGGAAAACGTTCTTGCATTTTCTGGTAGTTGACCTGATTGCTCTGTAACTCTGCAAACCTGGCGAGCACAGCCAGTGCTGGGTCCACCTACAGGTCTCCTCACAAGCTCCTACATCAGACCCCTGCAAGAAATGATGGCTAAGCCATATCTCCACTGGTCTGTGGCTCACCTGCACCATGCTAACCTGCAGTAGAAAATCTGCGATGTTGGCCTGGCCTTGTGGGAGGGCAATGTGCAGAGCAGCTGCCAGAACAGTAACCTGGGATGACCTACATTTAATTTAATTTCCTGGAATCATGGAATGGTTTGGTTTTGAAGGGACCTTAAAAATCATGTAGTTCCAACCTCCCTGACTTTCTTTTTTTTTGCACCAAGCATCAGCAGAGCAAAAATTATGTACTGTGGACATACTGAAGATGTCACAAATCTGGTCAAATTGTCTGATGGGAATGTTTTCTCCTTCAAGGCTGCTGAAATTGAAGCCTGCTTACCAACCACTGCAGCTGGAAACACAGGGGTTTCATCCAAGGAGAAAGATAATTTTAATTGTTCCCTGTTCTGCTGATACCTGATGGGAACAGTCTTACTAATGACTTCCAATTGCAAGTCCTCCTTGACTGTGTAGTGAAGTCAGCCCTATGATAACACCAGAGAGGCAGCTTGAAATTAGGATACAGAAAACTGATGCCAAAAATATGTCAGCTTGGAAGGTCATTAAGAATTATCCATTTGTGCATGTTCTCATGCCAACAGTACCTTAAGTGATTACCTTAGAGGAATGGATTTGTCTAATGAACATATGAATTAACAATATAAAATTGTGATTGATAAATCAAATAAGAATTTACAATTTGCCAATGAACCTAAGTGAAATGGAGTTTCACTGGATGTGAATGTGAGAGGAGCTAAAAATGACTCTTGGTGGTATTTTTCCACTTTATGACACCACATTTGTAGGTGACTGATCTAAAAACCAGCCTGCCTGTACCTCAGGCAGGGACATGTTGTTCCGAAGATCTTGGCTCATCATTTCCAGTAGTTATTTTTTAAACCTCTCCACCTACACCTTTATTGATCTTTTGGGGTTTTTTTAAGCTCAGCTAAGAAATTAACCTAGACTGGTATTGGCAGACAAATGATGGGGTTTAAATGTAATAGTTGGTAGAATCCTAGTTAAGTATTTTTACATTTAGGCACTTAGATAAAAGGAGCTGATATTTAACTCTGCTTTTCTCCATGGACATAGCTCAGGAGGGATTTTTGATTTTTGTTTCTGAAAGATAGATTACATTAGTATTTTCCTGAGTTGTGGATTATACCTCCTTCACAAAGAGTTTTTAAAGTCTAGAAGAGCAAAAGGTTTAGGTTTAAAAAATATCTGGTACAGCTAGGCATTTTTCTTTTCCTTATACATCTCTGCTTTTGTAGCAGCTACGATCAGTGCAATCCACACATTGTTTTTTAAAATAAGCCCTAATTGGCAGATACATTTCATTTGACATTTACAATAAACTTTTCGTGATTCTTTGCTGCATCTTCCCCTTTTTGGCTTGTGCCTTTTTGGTTTGGGGCATTCATAGTGAGCACCAGCTCTACAAAATGCTGTTAAAGCTGCTGCGAGTGTAGCTCTTGTCAAACTGCATGTTAAAGAACAAGATAATAAGAAAGTGCTAAAAGAGTTTTTACTTTTCATTACTCTGTGTGATTAATGTCTTCTTACATGCTAATGAACCAAAGTTAGGTCATAAATGTCTTTGAAATGTAAGATTATTGAGAGTTTCTTTGACTTGATATAAAGGGGTAGCTTCCGCCTGTTGGGTCTGTAGCGCCCCAAGTACCACTTCTTTTGCAAACTAAAAATTGCCATAGCAAAATCTACTGTTTAGTTGAGGTGGAAATTTCAAAGAATGCTTAATTTCAATTTTTCTGCTAAAATGGTTTGGGTAATCGTGAAATGGCTAACATCAGTTACCAAAACCCTGTACATCATTTGACTGGCAGAAATGGTGTTGATTTGAGGCTCTCCAGTATACTCCTGGCTGTGGGGAATGCCATGAGGGCATCCAAGGCACACACATACGTGGTGAGAAGTATCTTTATTTGTTGGTAACATTACAGGATGTCCCAGGAGGCTCCCAGGTCCGGAGTCATGGCCCTCCCTTCTGTTTTCTTTTTTCCTATACCTAGCAGCTGTCAATTCGATTTTTTTCACTTTTTTTTTTTTT
>VZTI01005479.1:1106782-1118292 GCA_013397865.1 Struthidea cinerea
TTTTTTTGGTCCCAGATCTGTGGCACTTTCTGTGTAATTTATGGCATGTAACTTTTAGTGAGAAAAAGCCCTAAATATAAAGATCATAGTAAGAACATGAAGGTAAAAGCACTTGCTTGCCGCTGTAACTGGAGAACAGTGCACTAAGGATCAGTGTATACTTAAATGATGTCTTTGTGCCTATGGACATTATGGATAACACAGCAGCCAAACTGCATTGTACAGCAGGCTTCCCAACGAGTAGGATTCCCGAGGGGAGGGAAGCGGAGAGGGAGCCCGTCAGAACTGCCCCATCCCAGCCAGTGCCCTCTCCCTGGAAGGGGCAGGGTTTGGAACCCACTGTGTGAGCTCGGGAAGCCAGGAGCGGGCTTGTGGCTCGCTGTGTGCTGGCGTGGCGCGGCTCCCTCGCACGGGAAGGGAGCGGGAGGCGGCTGCACGGGGCTGCAGCCCTGCGCCGCACAACGTCCCGGGAAGCTGCGCAGAGAAGCATGACACAAGCCTTGAAACATTTAGGGAGGGGGCATGTTATTTTAATATCCTTTTTTGTGCTTAATAGAAAAGGGGTTTGCGGTTAATTCTTTATTATCTCCGACAGCAGTTCTCGCTTCGGCTCCTCTTTCTTTAACTGCCAAGCTAGCATTTTCCTTTTTTATTGCTCCTTTCTTCGAGGTTTGCTTTGGAATAGTGCCAGTTATCATTTCCCATTAGGGCAAATATTGCATCAAACTCATGATTAGGGATTTGAGGGCTTGGGAATATCATTCTCTAACATTTGTCTTTCATTTTCTAAGTCTTTTTCTTGCTCTTTGTACACGCACATATGCGCACATGCCTGCATATCTGTGGATATACATATGTGTATATATATTTATAGAGAAGAAGAAAGAGTGTGCTCCATGTGCCTGATTACACGGATAGGTTTACATGTGTGCATGTGTCTATTTGCATGTAAAGTTTAAACCTCGTCTCCTAGACAAAGGAAAAGGGAAGAGATTTCTCCTCTGCTTAGATTTCAGAGGACTCAGAAGGTTAATAAAGGAGAAGAATAACAGATTTGTTTGTATGTTTTGGGTTAAATACTTCAGTTTTGCAGAGAAGGAAGGTGTTAAGAACACACACTGTGAGCGTGGAGATGAAGCCACTGCTAGGGAGCTGCTACCAGTTTTACCGACCCTACAAAACTGGGGAACAACACTGCCTATTTTTGAGTGTGCCTTTTATGGCACCTTTTCTATTACCTTTACCTGTACATATATAGTCACTTCATGTCTAGCACATCCCTTGAATAAAGTGACAAAAAATATTACATTTCTAGAAATGAACTATTCTGCTGTATGAACATATGCTGCACCAACTATATTGAAGAACTATATAGATACTTGGGCTCTGATTTGGACATCCTGAACTGCTCATTAAAGGTGCCCATTTCTGTTGGTTAAAGGTGGCCTAAATGTCCCGAGGCAGACAAGAGACTGTGCCGGGCATGTGCACTGATTTAGGCTTCAAGGCGTCTGGGCTCTGGCTTAATCTACCTTGCTTACCTCCCAACGCTTAGGCACTTCTGAGATATTCCAAAATCTTTCCAGCTGCCACCTATTTCTGATGCTGGCTCACAAAACCCAACACCCGCTTTCAGCGCCTAATTTTAGGAGGATTTTTGCAGAATACATTTTTTCCTGGTAAAACTTTGCTTACACCTGGCCTGGGGGAAGGCATGTTACAGGTGGTTCCCCCACCAGGTGCCTTTGTGGGAATGGGAATGGTGGTGATGCCTGGGGTCTGCGGTCCCCCCCCACCGCCCTCCTGACCCCCCTCCCAAAAAAGGGTTCCCGAGAGCCAGGCACCATCCTACTTCACACCCGGCAAATCACTTAACCTCTCAGCACGTCGGCTTTCGCAGCTGTTAACACGGGGAACGGTTTTATTTTGCCTCCTCTCGTAAAGAGCATTGCGGCTCTGATCGACCCGAGGCCAAGCATTATTTCCACTTACAGATAAGTTGGATTTTGGCAGCTGGTGAGAGGGAGGCAAGCACATTCATCTGGGTAAAATCCCCTGGCTGGAGAAATAGCCAACGGGGAAGTTTTATAAGGCAGGCACAAAGCAATATCAGCAATATCCAGAGCAAATCTTGTATCAGAGTTGTCATTTTTGCTCCGACCTGGCAGTGGTCGGCTGGGGAATTGGGGGGTCTGTGAGGAGATTGGAGCAGGCAAGCAGCAGAACAGTGCTGGCCAGCTCAGCTGGGGTGGTGCTGACACTCACAGCACCCGACAGGTTCCTAAATACATATATTTCCAGGCAGCCAGTTTGCCTCCAAAAAATTTATTCGTCAAGGCTTGTTCCCATCTGCCAAAAGAAAACATGTCATTTATAAAAAAACCCCAAAAACCTAACACTGACAGACAGGAGTGCGTTGTTGAGCTACAGCCCTCTGCTTTTACCTGAGCCAAGCGCCGGAACCGTGTGGGGAGACAGCCCTGTCATCCACATGCTTTATTAACAGTCAGCTTTTAATTGTGCTTCTCCTTTAGTCACAGTTCACCCTTTCTTTTTTCCAAAAAATACTGCACTTTCTTCATTAAAATTTCTGCAAAAATGAGCCCAGGCAAAGTGACTTAGTCACTGTGCAGATTAAATACAATGTCACTTCTTTTCCTGCTCCTAGTACAATGGCTGTAAATTAAAATCACTACAGTAATTTTATTAATTTATACTGTAATCCAGACTGATAAACTTGACTCCGTGTTTTTAGCTCTGCTCTGCTTCTTCTGCCCTCCCTTCCTGAAAGTAAAGTCATGGTCCCCACATGGGAAAGCTTCAAGTTGAGAGAAGGTACAATAAACTCCTAGTTATTTTAGAAGTCTTTAAGTGATTAAGGCAAAAGGATGGTTAATTATAATATTCTAAAAACACAGCTGCTAAAAAAAAGTTTCCAGCAGCCACCAACTTATTATTTTTTCATCATCTTAGACATACTTATGACATATGGGAAAAATAAAAGATTAAATCTCTGTCCCCAAACTGCCCCCACAGCCACGCAGTCCTGGAACAAGCAACATCTGAAAGAAGGAGGCTCGGCCTGACTCCCTGCCAGTGTGCGCAGGGGCGGCTTCCAGCCCCACGTTCACTTTCACAGCCTTGAAAGCTGAATCTTCTGTCGGGTTTGCAAAACATCAGCTGGGAAAACTGTGGCTAAATCAAGAGCAACCACAGTTTGCCAGGGAACAAATATCCCAGCTTTGGCCGTAATAGTCTTCTATGCACTCCCGCTCATGTTTTCATTTCTCACACATCACAGAAATAGAAAAGTCATTGCTGGTATTGCCAGTGGGGCTGAACTATGGAGCCCTACAAACATTTTCACTCTGTCTCAGTAAAGAGCAGCAGCCTTCTCCCTGTGCCCACATTGTTGAGGCTATCTCAAAAATAAATCTGCCTACAAGAGGAAACCACAATATTTTTCCCAGAGGCGGATGGTGCCTTGGGTGGGGAAAAGATTTTCTATCGCCAGTCTATCCATAAGTCAAGGCCAAAGTGAGTAAGGAGCCCTTGGTGTGGTGTGGCACCCGGGAAGTTGGGCAGCAGTGGGCGACTGTTTTTGTCAGCAGTGTTATTTATGCTGACGTGCTTTAAAAAAATCACCACTTCGTTTTAAAACTACAGATCAGGCAGGAAGGCTTCTAACTTATGATCAAGGTGGAGACTGCTGAGGAAACCAGAGACACTGAAATGAAAAGTAGATGTTGCTTCAAACACTAACCAGAAGCTGTGGTTGCATGAGTGGCACAGCAGTGTCTGTGGTGGCTTGGTGAGGAGACCAGACTTTCTATGAGTAAGGTCTGACCATCCCCTTATTACGACCAAGCCATAAGCAGCTAAGGAACAGAAGATTAACCTCTGTGCTGCAGCAATGTACCAGTTATACGTACTGCAATATCATTTCTTTTAGTTACATGGGAGGCAGAGACCATGGCTGTGATGGTGTTTGTACAAAGCTCTGGTGAAAGAAACCATCCACACTGGGAGCACAGCAGAGTGTCCCTCATTTCCCAGTGTGACCATCAACTATTCTGAAGTGGGAGGAAAGAAGGCATGCCAGCCCACTAAAGAAACACTTCCAGCTCCTTTACAGAGAGATGTCATTGGAGGTTTGGAAAAATACTGGCCCATGCTGGTTCCAAACCTTTCCAGGTCTGTCTGTGTCACATCACAGAGTGCTGGCATTGCTTGGCATTGCTGCCCTGGCAGTGCTGGCTCTGCACGGGGACTGACAAGTGCCAGTGCTGCAAGTGGCTCTCATGACACCCTGAAATCCAGGATGTGCCTTTCTCCCAGCTGTTCTTTCCTCCAGTGCCCCATCACCATGGGCTGAGCATTCACAAATAGAGTTGACAATGCTTGTCAGTGAGATTTGCAGCTCAAGTCTCAGGAGAAAGGAAAATTTGGGCACCTGGGAGATGAGACTCATCCTTAAGCTAAACATGTGCAAATTTTTGAGGTGTGAGTGTAATGGAAACGTACGGGCTCCTGTACATGGGTGTGTACATACTGGGGGTACCTGGACTAGCTCATGCAATGCAGAAAGCCTCTCTACCATCTCCCAGTTACAGGAAACCATTCCCAAAGCTTGCAAGGAAATGTCTGCAGGAGGATGTGAGGCACAAACTGGGGTAGCAGCAGGATGAGGAGCAGTAACCAGGCCTTCTCTGCCAACGTGTTTTTCCCCATGCTTGCCACTCTCCAACCCTTTTTTTCCTGTGGAGCAGCTGGTATGTCATGCACATGCACCAAGCTACAATGTGTAAGTGCTTGGTGCCACAGCCATGCCACCAGCTGGCCACCTGCGTGGAGCTGAAATCCGGCTGCATGGAGCACCAGGGCTCATTCCCTGGGGCAGGAAAATGTCTGATCCCGCCTCTCCACTCTCTGGCACCACTTGTTTCACAAAAATTATGCAACAAAGTGGTTGTAGCAGCAGGGTAGGACGATGCCTCACCCCAAAGCCACTCAGGCTAGTGGAGATGGTGTCCCTCACTCTGGACCCTCTGGGACAGGCCAGTAACAGCAGTAACACCATCAGAATTGTTCTCATGGGCTCACATGGCTGTAGATCCCACCAACAGCCACCTTCGGGCTCACACCAGTGCAGGGGAAGGTGTGCTGGCTTTCTGCTTCTCACAAAAACACCTGTCTACACTCAGGAGGTTTTCCCACCACTTCCCATCAAAGGCTCATGCAAACACCTTTACTGTCATCATAGCTTGTGTTAACTTGGTATAACATAGACCAGCATAAGTTTATAGTGCTGTTTTTTATAGAGGAGCATTTATTCTTGTATCAACTCTCAAGGATGTTTTATCTGTTTTATATCCCATTGAATCCTCTGTGAAACTGCACTAGTTTACAATAATTTTATTACTTTATTAATTAAACGTTTTCCAACAAGCTAGCTATGGCATTTCTTATCATCAAGGGTTCCATTAGTTTTTAATGGTGTGAGACAAAATTACCATTTACCCACATGCAATTTAAGAAGCATCATTAACACAGAGAAAGCACCAGGTGGGATTTCTAATAGTTACTGTTTCTCATTTTTGTTTTTATTTAAAAGGAATAACTGGTTTTGAGGTTTTTGCTGCAAGGTTGCCAAATCCTCACTTTGTTTTTTATGTTCAAGATAATTTAAAATAATGTTCTTCTATCTCCTTAGGCTCTTCTCCACACTATTTCCCTTATCAGCACATCACGCGGCGCGTACGCAGTGTCTCGGTGCAGCCGGGTGAGTGTGTTGTCTGCACAGTAATCACCAAGAACAAAGACTCATCTGCACGGTCAGTGAGCAGGGCTGGGGGGCTGTGTGTGCACACGTGTGCCTGAGACACTGCCTGGCTTTGCAGGGCTGTGGCAGGAGGGAGCTGAGCCGATGCAAGCCCCAAAGCACACGCAGCTCTCAGCTTGTGTGGCGCAGGGCCCACAGGCGCTGGTCACTGGGTCCCACAGGAGCCATCCCAAGCACAGGAGAGCGGGCACTGCTCCTCAGCCATGCTCCTCCATGGCATCAGCGACCAGCACCGTGACGACAGGAAGTGGCAGCGTTCCTTTTTAAAGTTCTTGAGAAACTTTGACACAGTTTGATACTTTGATACTGGTGTACCATGCAAAAGACAAGGGAAACCCCACGAATGTAGTAAATATTTGTCTTAAACGAAATGGGAATAATTAAATGGCACCTTCATTACTACATTCTATTCAATTATGCTGACTATTAACTAATTGCTGACTCAGTCCATTTACATGTTAATAAATGTCTGTGTTTAAGGTCCTCCTTGGTTAATTTTCTAGGTTTAACAATACAGAATTGCCAGTCTTTTTTTCCCCATGAACTCATTGCTTTTGCTTAATTCCGTGACCTCCTGCTGCCATGCATGGATGTGGGTGGTGCGGCCCTGCCACTGGCCATGGGGCACGCGGTGGGTCAGAGCTGGGGCCTCGCCGGCGAGATGGAGCGTGAGGGTCCAGATGGTGCACGATCCCATGAACCGCTGAGCGCGAAGCGCGCGGGAGGGTGTTAGGGATATTTAGTGGGATGTGTTTGACAAGGTGTTTCCTTATTTAAAGGGGAGGGGAGGAAAAGGCAGATGGTGTGGCTGTTTCTAATGACATTCCCTGGCTGGGTTTTTTAACAGCAGACATAAGAGGGGCATAAGCACCTGACGCGCCTGTCTGCTTGGCTGCTGGGAGGAAAGGGACGCTGACAAAACAGGTCCCACTGCCACCCCGCTACCTGTTCTACTTATTTAATATGCCAGGGCGCCTGGTGTGGCTGATGGAAGGGTCTGTCGTGGGCCAAAGTCCCCAGAGTCACTGGTGCCTGCCCTGCTGCAGTGTTTACCCTGTCGCTCTGTTGCATCACGGCCACACAGCTTGGGGCAAACAGCTCTCTTCCACAGAACCCCACCACCCCTCTTTTGCTTCCTTGCACCCCTCTCCCTCCAGCCTCATCCTGTCTTATTTTCCTGCTCTCCCAGCCCTCTTCTCGCCCAGGTGGCTGTGCTGTCACTGCCACCACTGTGCAGGTCTGTCCCACTGCAGGCTGGAGCTGCTGCCTGCCCAGTGGCCTCCTGGAAGCACCTGGGGCCATGCCCTGGGTGGGAGAAGGGGGGTTACAAGTGGTATTTTTCCCTTGGAGGTTTTTAAGCACGCTACAATCAGAAGTGGTCTGATATTTTTTTATGCTTACGAGCACCTATTAAGATAGAAACAAATTCTGAACTTCCTAAATGGGCAGATAATTGTTCCATGACAGAGAGCAAACAAATGCACAGGGATGTCCTCTGCTTTAAATGTACGCTGCACTGCTCTGGTCAGATAAATTTCTAATTAATTTGCTTGTGCAAAGCATGGAACAAAAGCTCTGATTATATATTAGAGCAAGAGGTGCAAAAATATCTTCCTGCAAAGGGACTCTGGGGTGGCCGTCCTGGGGGCGATGCCACTGCAAGCCCCAGTGGGAGTCACCAAAGCATCGTGACCCCCTTCAGCATCCCAGGGGGTGGGACAGATCCCACCGCCCCCTGTCAGCCTCAGGAACCCCCTGCCTGGGCCGGCGGCCGGCTGAGTGGGATTGGAAGCGGTGCCAGGCGGGCAGGCGGGCAGCGCAGAGCTGTGACTGGCACTTTATGCTAATGGCTCAGTCATTATTTATTCCTTTGGAATTCATTACAATCGCATTATTTGCGATCGGCTCATTTAGTGTCACGAATGCATCCGTAGGATTTTTTTTATTGTGACCTAATTAATAATGAATGATTCTATTCTGAAGCGCCGCCGTACGCGGGGTTTTAAGGCAGGCGCGAGAGTTACCGCGAACGCTGCTCGGCTGCTCCGTGCGCGGTGACAAACGGGCCAGCGAGCGCTGCTCGGCCGCCGTGGCCCCACGGGCAGAGGCCCGGCAAGGGCTGTGCAGGCTCCACACAACTTCCCTGTGGCCAGCAGCCCCTCAGCCCAGGCGTCCTGTGCAGCTGCAGCTGCAGCTTTCTCTCTATTCAGAGTACGGGGGTTTTTTTGGCGGAAGCAGCTCCGAGCTGACTCTCCTACCAAAACCAAAGTTGAGCGCTGACTCGCTCTAAAGCAAGAAAAGACTTCAACAGTGTTTTGGGAAAATTCTGTCTCAGTTTTCGTTGACCAGTAATATACTTGGGTATTGTAAATCTGTACAGGAAGAGAAGATCTTCACTGACAGAAAATCTTCACTGTTTTACTTAAAAGTAAATATTTTCTTTGAACATGGTACTTTCAAAAAAGACATCAAAAAACAAAACCAAAAAACGCTTAACTTTTTTTTACATGAAGTTTCCAGCAATACTTAAAAGTAATTTTATTTTGAAAGCACTGAAGTGACATCGACTTTTCTAATTTTTTTCCCTCCTCAAGAACCTTGGCAATACCCAAAAGAATATACTCTTTTTTTCCCAAGAAAGTTCTCACCCAAATCTTTTGCCAAGACCTACTTTTACATGAACCCATGCCATCCATCAGCTCCATTTCGCACTGACCCCAAGCCTGGGTAAATGTGGCACCACAGCATGGAAATGCCTTCAACTTTCCCTGCTCAACACCTCCTTGCTAAAAACACTTCAGTTCAGCAGCAGGGATGTCAATTCACACTGATGTCTGGGCTAAATTCGTTCCTGGAGGAGCGGTGCAGGGAAGTCCCAGTCCCCTGCAAACCCATCTCAGCTGAGCAGGTTGATCTGCACCATGCTTTTTTATTTTCATGAAGTCACATCATTTCAAATCTCCCTGCAGAGCAACAAGCACATTTTAAAAATATTTGTGAAAGCCTATAAATAGTTATAATGATATAAATAATATTTTTGTGAATGCAAACCTACTCCTCTGTTTCCCACAAGCCCAGCCTGGGGGCATGGTAAAAGGGCAGCGTGGCAGCTCTGGGTTCAGACACATGGGAACATTTAATGGGAAGCAACAGCTTCTCCTTTCTTCCCACCCGGGGTACACCCACACCCCTCACAGCATTCCAGGGGCTCATCTCCCTCTGGGTGGCAGGAGCTGGGCAGAGCCAAGGTGGTGGCTGCCAGCTTGGTCTGGGTTTTGCAGCAGGAGCCTCGTGGCTCCCAGCCACCCTGGCAGGCAGCACCCAGACCCACATGGCAGGGCAAACCCCACCCATGCCATTCATACCTTTGACACAAGCACTGTAGACAACTTCCTTTCAGATTTTTAAGGCTAAACTAAAAAATGATCTTGTTTCATTTTATTACAATGAATACCTGTAACTCAGGTAATCAACCTGAACTAACAGCAAAAACTGTGTCTGGTTGTGGACTAATTTACAGATATAGCTAAAGTTGTGACATTTTAAGAATTTTCTTTTATGTAGCCATTGTTGGCTACATTCTGAGAGAATGATTCTCTTGCTCGTCCCTGATGAGAGTTTCAGGTTGGCATAAGACCTTAAATCCTTTATGAACAGCTGCAAGACAAACTCATGAAGTACTTGCTAACATCAAGCCATAGAATACTTCGCACTAATACTTCAGGACAAAATTTCCTAAAGAAAAGGTTACAGCAAAGCAGGATTTTTAGAAATCTATTTTTGCACATGATGTGACATTTTAAATAGCAAGGGGAAGGGCTCCTCACCCACTCCCTTTGCAAAACCTCCCGATAGTGCCATACCGCTTCCAGGTGGGAAGCCCTCCTGGGCAAGCAGGACCTCCTGCCTGTGCTGGTGCATGCTGCTGCAGGGCTGGATTCCTCCCACACATTGCTGCTGGCTTTAGGTCCTTACAGAGCAAATTACTCAAGCAATAAGTCCTTTAAGACTACAAGTAAAAGCCTTTTGTGTCATAAAGCAAAAGTGGAAAATCCTAAGTCAGGACATGCCTGTGCAGCTTGCTATGTTTGGCCATCCAATTCCTCTTTTCAGGTATAATCACTTAGGATGGTCCCACAGTAGCATTTTTATGTGTAGAAGACAGAAATTTTCAAGCAAAGAAGGAAATAACTGAAGGCCTGACCGTTTCCTTCAGTGCATGAGAAGGTGAAGGAGGTTGTTAGTAGCATCGTTGTCCCACCAGTGCACACAGGAGCTGCCTGTCCCCACCATGGAGGTGACAAAAAGCTGTGTGAGAATATGTCTCTCTCAGGAACATCACAAAACTAAAATGTATGTTCATAAGGTGCCTTCAAACCCTCTGAAGGGAACACCAACCATGGTGACTGTAGAGGCTGCTGCCTCTCTGAGAACACAGAACTCAGGAGCTCTGCTCCAGCAGGGCCACCTGAAGGGCTGCACATCACCTGTCCCTTTGTTTTTTCTAAAGAAACAGAAATAAGCTACTCTGGCTGGTGTGCAAAATCACATAACGCACACACTTCCTAGCAGACAAGTGAAGTGATGTCTTCTTTGTTGTGCATATGTAGGTACACACATACCTCTCACACCCGTTTCATTATTTTATGGGTGAGTACCTGGAGGTGGAGGGTGTGGGGAGTACGTGTGTTTTGTTTGCTTGCGTGATCACTGCAGAGAAATCCACATTAAACAGGGAATTGGAGACTGTGTTTCTCTACATGAAATCCAGCTTAATTTTAGAGCAAATACTGCTACCAAAAGCGCTGCCAGAGTCTGCATTGCACAACTCCAGACAGCATCTTTCATAAAACGATTATATTTTTTCTAGATGTAGTGAAAGCCTTGAAAAAAGTTTACTTGATGTCTAACCAAGCAATGCTGCATCTTCAAATTTGAAGGAGAGCTCAGAAAGTTAGTTTTTTATTATTCTTCATTTAAGTATTATTTTTTAATTGCAGTGTATTAAACATAAAATCTGGTACAATCTTTAAAAATAAATAGGACCTAACTATAAATGGGCCCTGTTGTGTTTTTATCTTTGACAAGCAAGTAATTGCTTCTCAAATTTATCAGTTTGTTTATGCAAAAACCATTTACCAAGCCTAGCTCAAAAGCATCAATTTCATCATTATCATCTTATTAATTTAGCCAAGCTATAACACAGCTGATTATTCCTGAGTAATATCCTCTGCAGCACATCATGTGTGGCAAAACCATCTGTACAGTACCTATTTAATAAATAAACCCTCGGCTAAATGTCTCTGTTTATTGAGAACTAATGTTTATAGAAAATATAATGGAACTCAATAAATAACTCAGCTTCATCAACCTGCATATGAATCAGTATGAAGAACGCTGACATCATCACCTTTCAAGTACCAGAGAAAGCAAAATTACCCAAAAGAGCTATAGAGTCAATATTAAGGCATTAAAACTGCAATGAAGGCATATTAATGCTTAAAACTTCATTGTTGGCAGTAGAATTGCCACCACGGACATATTTTATAACTCTAAGAATACTTAGGCTTTATGACTGTTTCTTTGTTGAGTGCCTTGCACTTAATGTAGTTTTCCACTTTAAATAAAAAAAAAAAAAAACCTCAAGATCTTAAAAAAAAAAAAAAAA